>PVJD01002215.1:0-213945 GCA_004026545.1 Mormoops blainvillei | reverse complement strand
TTCTTTCTTTCTTTCTTTCTTTCTTTCTCTTTTCGTCTGTCTTTTCTTTCTTTCATTTACTCTTGAGAGATGCCTCTTTGTACTTGTTAGCTGCTTGGTTGTTGAAAAGGCACTGGAAACTCCAAGTTCATCCTCTTTTCACCCTGGTTGACCTTTGGAATGCTGTTGTGAGCCAAGAAGACATTGATATCTTCAGTCTCCTGCTAACTTGAATTCTTGAGGGCAGAGCCTGCTCAGATTATCTCCTGATGTCATTCCAAATGTCTGATGGCCATCTATGGCAACAGTGCTGGGCAGTGGCCTGCTGGGAAGGGGCAGCCCATGGGATGAATGCCTAACAGAGCATTCTGAACAAGAGGAACGTAGAAGTAGTTGTTGGATACATGATCAACATTACAGCTATGCTCAGGGACTGTTTGCTGCTTTTTGAAAAACAGAAGGCATAGACATTTTGCATTTTTGGTTTTAATAAAGGCCCACTTGGATTGTATATGATTCCTATATCTGGCATTCATGCTAACTCTCCTCATTAAGAATACCAAATTAAGACAAAAGAGTCTAGAAAGGAGATAATAAAGCTACCACACTGCAAAGTGTATCTTGTTTTCTCCATATCAGTAGGTTATTTTCCAAATGATATTGTTTAACTTAGCTGAGAACTTACACAACAATTTTTAAATATTTTATTTATAATGTAAAGTTTTAAACCTAGCAAAATCATACAAAATTTTAATTTTTCAAGAAGGCAAGATCATGCATAGATTTATATGATTCCAACACATAATTATACCCATATTCTAATTTACTAGGAATAGAGACTATTAATTTTTATTATTTGGAATGAAGTCTCAAAATTATTTTGGAATATGATAACAAAAGTAGCATGTAATAAGATTCTTAAATTTGTCAGAGATTAAAACTATTTTTTTAACCAGTGTATATAGTTCACTGAGTTAGAAACCCAAACCAAAGAAGCCTAATATCCTATAGATGATTTTTAAAACTAAATTTGCAGCTACATATTTCTATATCAATGACATTCATATTTTTAATGCAATGATACTTGTAGTATATACACAAAACTAATACTATCATATTAGAATGTGGGTTGAAAGAAATAGGTTCAAAGTTCTTAACATTTAATGGCCACTCACTATTTGTCAGTGTTGTATTAACTGCTTTAATGAATTTAATTGTATTTTATTAAGTGTTTTATAAACTTTATTTCTTCTTATTGAAACAATAATTTTTCAGATAAGTACTGCTCTTCTCCTCATTTACTGATTTTAAAAACTAAACCTTAGAAAGGTGATACTACCTGCCCTGGATCACATTGTTTGTAAATGCGAGAGGAGGGACATGCCAACAGGTTTCTTTCCAATGGACGCCCTTAGCTGCAATGCTCTACAGCTCCCTTGTACTCACAGCCTTTGCTCACTTATGGGGATGATGTGTCTAGGACATGATATAGTCGATATTTCAGAAATACCTGTCTAAACATGTGTTATCGTCTTCAAGGTAGAAACTTGAGGAAGTTATTTACTTGATCTTTCAGTAATGTTATCTTTGCACAAGTTACATCTCCTTGGAATTTGCCATGCAGTCTTAAGACCAGTCTTATAGTTGGTAAATCTTCATCATTAAGGATGAATTTATTGCTGAGACTAAATCCAAACCAAATGTAGGGAAGAAGGTGCTTGATAACAGCTATAAAGTTTTTACAAAGGGACAGGCTATTTGATATCTGGTTTATAAATTGATACTAATCACAGGTACAAAAGGGGAATTTCAAGAGTACCTCTGATATGAATGTGTAGCCTTTAAGGAGACATTTTAGTGAACAGCACTCTTAAAACGTCTGATAATTTTTAAAAACATCAGTTTCATTAATTAAAAGTTATACATCATGTATGAATATCGTGGGGAATGCCTTTCCAAAGAATGTACAACAGGCGCAGAGGGTAAATCAGAGATCCTGGTTTAGAATCCAGACTCCGACACTTAGTAACAATTTGACCTTAATTTTCAAAACGTCCTTACTGTAAAATGAGTTAAGTGGCAGTAGCTACCCAGGATGGTAATTTTAGTGAGAGAAGGACAAGAAATTGTACTTCCATAGCCACTTAGTACCTGGCATGTGGAAAACACTCAGTAAATGTTAGTTATTATTGTACTATTTCATTTTTAAGGACTATCCCATGTTTCTGAAAAAAAATCTCAATGTCTCAGTTATCTAACAGTACTTTAGATGTTTTCCTTTCCATCGCTTTATATGCTTCAAAGTAGTTTTTATTTTGTAAAAGAACATTTTATATTTAAAATAAATATAAAACATAGTTGTGATAATATGTTGATTAAGCCAATATATATTATACCAAGAAGTCTTACAATTTAGGATTGCCAATTTCTATTATCCTTATCAGTGTAATATCCTTGTCCATATAATATTATTTTTAGAAAAAGTTTTTGGATTCATATTTGATTCTTATCAGACTTATGAAAATAATTTTATATCCATTTGCCCAGAATAAGGCTAAAAGATTTTATTTTTTATTTATATCAGACATCTTCTAAATTGCTTATTGAATACATAATTTTACACTTAAATTCAGGGAACCTTGGCATAAGTATATAGAATTAATGGCTCCCTATTAAATCTGAGTTTTTAATTCCTTTTAAAGTGATATTATCTGTGTGGTGTAGGCAAAATTGTAAGGCTGCTGAAGCTTGTTTCTGTGTCACCAACTTCCCTATACTCACCTTCATCTTGTCCTCTTTTTCTCTGGCATGTTCCACTCACCTAGCAGCAATTTTTAAATTCAATAATAACTCTTTATTGAGTGTCTCTGTTTCCTCACAGCCTTTTACTGATGTGACCCACAAGAGCCTTTCATTCCTCGGCGTCCTCTTCATATTTCAGAATTCTCCTGGACTATGTCCTATCCGAGGAGCCAGCCACTCCACCAGCTGGCTTCATGACACATAGCAACATGTTACTCCTTTAAATGAACTTCTCTTCAAAAGTTTTCTGAAAAGAGTTCATAATCCAAAGGAGTATCCATGGCTACACAAATTCCACAAATTCCCTGTTGTGTTGGTCAGGGGATGCTATTGGGAAGAGTCTTTCGGCAGGTCTCTGGTCCCTCCCCAGCTGCAGTCACTCCATTGGTCAGCAAATAGGTAAACCCTGGGTTCAACTCAAGGGGAAACCTGACTTTTACTTGAAGAAGAAATGTTACTGTTTTTGAAAGGCTGGGGTTGGAAGATGAGCTCTCTTTCAGCAAAATGTCATGACGCTCCTTGAAAATTTATCTCCTTATATTTTTAAAAATATTGTACACTTTAGTACCTGTTGTTTAGTCTCTTTATTTCCTCTTTGCATAGGAGGCACACATGTTGCCGTGTGTCCCTTGTGCCATAGCTACCATTTCGTCACTTGGTCTCACCTTGTGTGCACACCCCTCTATTCTCCTCGTGCCCCAAAACCACCAGAAGTATAATCAGTGATGATTTCTCCAGAAACATTTTGAAGGGGATATAAAGACCCTGTGAGGACAATATGTGTTGCTTCCTGGATCAAGGGAAGAATTTGGAAAAGTTGGGCAGAGGTGCAAGGTTGGAGGGCAAAATACTTTCTTCCCTTTATCTCCTCTATTAAATCACTGATACAGCATCTTCCTATGTGTAATGATGGGACACATAAACAGTTTCCCAAGTTTGTATAGCATTAACCTGTAAATACAGAGTATCATATCAAATGAAATGCACTTTATATTAAAATTATCTCCCTGAAGAGATTCAGAAATGGAGAAATGCAGTTCTAAGGAAAAGATTTTGAATACTACTTAAGGATGGGTAAGAAACATTCTATAATTTTCTTGTTCCATTTGACCCTCTTTAGTAATAGTTAAAAACTAATTAATAGATTTACTCTCTTATTTTCTATTTCCTTGATTTTCCTTCTTTTATTCCCCTTCTTCCTTCATCTTTTTTGCCCCATATCTTCAGTTATAATTTTTTTTTAAATTTTCAGTTATAAACTGAGTATACTAAGTTACACATACATGCACATTTCAGTTTTTCACATTTCACATTCCTTTTTGACTGCTTTGGAAATTACATTTTCTGTCTCAGACCATAGGATACTATTAATAATATTTTTCTATTTATCAGGATCACTTCAAAATAAAATATTGCTAACAATGGAACTTATTTATAAACAATTGATATATGCTATCGACAATAAGTCATAGAAGAGTTTCTGTGATTATTTTTGTTATTAATCATTATAATTACTCTGATTACAATGATGATGAACATGTAGCAAATAAGACATATGCTGTGTTTGTCTATTATTCGTGAAGGATTTATGCTTATCCATCCACACATTCTTACCTCAAATTTATGTAGCTATAAGATTCTGTTTTGTGTAGCCAATGGCCACAAAATAATTCGCACACAGGAGAATAAAGCCTGTGGTTTCCCTTACATTATTGTTGACCTATCACCTCCTAAACTTGCTAGGTCAGTAATGACTGAGTATTCTAAAACTTGGATGTGTATGCACACTTACTTCTCATCAGCATTGTCTATGCTTTTTTTTTTTAAATGACATTCTTGAAGAGTCAGTTCAAACCACTTTTCATATTGCAAGCTGTATTATTTAGTGCCTGAAACTCAAGTAGTACTTGGGAGTGATTTTTGGCTTATAAATAGTATTGGGTGAACCTTATTATTCGCCAATCCACATAAAAATAATTTCAACAAGTGAACTACTTAAGTGCTAGTTTTCTTGCTATTGTAGGAGAGAATTGACTCTCTTACAGAAAAGACTCTTGCAAGCTTAGCAGAACCAAGTGCAGACGAGAGTTTGTCAGAGTGCCTAAAATTGATCTAGACTCCTGGGCCCCAGCTCAGGACCACTGACCCATAGTCTCAGGAATCTGTGTTGTAACTGGCTCTCCAGGTGTTTCTCTATATACATTTTGTTTGCAAGCCACTGCCTTGGAGTAAGAGTAAGCATAAGATTTGCAAAGACCTTCAAATTTTGTAAACTTGACATTGTGAACACCTTTCAACATAGTAAGAATGAGAGTTCAAAATGATACGACTCTTACTATTGCTTGAGTTAGTTCATATTGTAAATGGGCAAATAGACATGCCACATGTATGCTGTCCTCTGTAATTAGAAAACTGATTAACCAAGATGAGGACATAATTCTTTTAAATTTCTAAACAGTTCTCCATCTTTACTTTTCTGAAGGATAGCTCTTTTCTTGAGTGGTCTGTGTTGCTTGGATCCTGGTACCTTAGGAAAACCTGTAAAGTGGGCCCCGGATCCAGGTACCTCTAGTTGGTGACCCGCAGACATGTTCATTCATGCTTCAGTGACTGCCAGCTACTCGTGCGCCTAGATTCTTTCCTACCAGGACTAGCACTGATCATGATCTTTTGAGAAATGTAGCTTTTCACCAAAAAGACATGCAGTCAATGCAAATGTTTCTTATGACCTAGGTAATTGCCTCGGTGTGCCAAGCAATTATGAAGGGTCTTCACAACATGGCCATTCTAGGCAACGTGTTGAACCATATTCCCAGCCATTAAAAAAAAATTTGTATTGTTTTTTCTATTACTATTTATCCCCCTTATACCCTGCCCCCCCCACAATCACCATACCATTGTCCGTGTTCATGAGTCCTTATTCCTTTTTGCTCAGACCCTCCACCCCCTAACTACTGCCTTAGCTGTCATCCTGTTCTGTTCTGTGAGTTTGTCTCTATTTTGCTTGTTCAGTTTGTTCAGTACATTCCACCTGTGAGTGAAATCACATGGTATTTGTCTTTGACTGGTTTATTTCACCTTTCTATGGCCCAGTAGTATTCTATTGTGTAAATGTCCCATAGTCCTTTTATCCACTAAACCTGAAACATTGATTTGAAAGAACACAAGCACCCCCATGTTCATTGCAGCGTTATTTACAATCCCCAGCCTTTTAACCTCGCTCCATACTCAGCTGTTACCATTAACCTCTCTTGGATCCAGATATTTTTAACATTTCAGATTAGGGGTTCTCTGATGCTCCTGTTTCTTACTATTTTTCTTTTTCTTACACAAACACATCCTCATACTGGCTTACAGAGAGCAGCGAATGTGGTAAATATATTTTTTGTTAAAAAATGTTTCTCCCATTTTATAAAGCTAAAAACATTAAGTGACCATTGAGTCTTTCGCAGTAACTCAGTCCTACAGAGCTATGTGTGTTAATATAATTTCAAAGGTGAGACCTTCCATGTTTTGTTACCAGGATACCCAAGCGGGAAAAATATGGCCAGCTGGTTGGTAGTGTATCACAGAGTGATTTCGTTTTGCCCACTGATTTCACAAGCTAAATACTGTTGTTAGTTTTAATTATTTGGAATGCTGACATGGTGGGCTACTTATAGCAAGAGAGGAAGGACCAGGCATTCTGTTGCAGACTGAAACCCACCAGTATGCTCTAGAACTCCTCTGGGACTTCACAGGGAGCAGATGAAACACTTTTACTGGATAACTAAAACTTCCTTTTCAAAATTTACGCATAGCCCAACAGAGTATCATCCATTCAGTAGCCTCACAGACGTTACATGACTTGTTTCCAATAACAAAATTACAAAGTAGTGAAACAGATGACAACTCAGAGCTGGCTGCTTCCGCTCTGCTCTTTAGACATCACTCTTCAACTCCACAGAGAAAACATTTATGATCTTTCGAAGGCCAACAAGGGACAACTTATTCACTTTCACTAACACTCTTTTGAGATGACAGGAGATATTTGACTTTTTTAAAAAATCTTGTGATTTTGCACATTTTGTTATGATACTCCTTTCACAATTGTTAGAAATGGATATTATTTACCCATTATTTTGCTTACAATTGATTTGCAATACTGTTATTGCATATTATTAAATGGTTTGCTGGTTAATAACTAATGTTGATTTATACTAAATGTAGTAAAATAAACAAATACATTTGTAAATTTAGTTATATAATTTAGTTGCTAAATGGCATTATAGAGCTGTTGGAGATTATTTTAGACCAATCTCTTGCAGGGAAACTCTGTCTACCATTTTCCTCCATATTCTATTTCAATGTTTTAAGCTGCCTCCTCCCTTTTAAAAATTAATTTGCTCGTTTGGGTTTTAAAGCAAATACTGCTGTGAAGCCCAGGGTTAAGATGAATTTGTTTAAATTCAGGACAACAAAGATATCTCCTAAACATTTTCTTTTCTGGAAGGTCAGGAAAGAGTTAAGTATTTAGTTTGAATATATTTTCATGACCTTGACCGAATCAGTATGTTTCACAGCATTATCAACAAATTCTGTAACAGCAATAGAAAATATTTATTCATATAATTAATAATTATTTGAATAAATATAAGATACTTATATTGATACAGGATTACTGAATCATAGAATTTCTGAGCTGTTAAGAAACACTTATTGATGAGGTCTTTGGGGTTCAGAGAGGTTTGGTAGTTACATGCACACACACAATCTAGTTAGTTGTTAAGTCAATTATATAAACTGTTTAATATATTCTTCACTTGAGTACTATACATATGCTTATGCTTTGGTTTATTTGGTATTTTTAATTATCCCCTAGTATTTCAAAAAAAAATTTCAACTACAACTTTTGATTTCTGCATTCATCTTCTAAACATACATATTACCACTGATCTTTTTTAATTTCTGCTGTTTTACATACACCGTCAGTATTTTCAGTTTGCAAATCTATCTAAATGGTAAAGAGAATCAAAAAAGGAACATAGCATAAATATTTTAAAGTGTATATGCTTTTTAACTTACATTTTCATATGTTCTGATAAAATTGTGTATTTTTCAAAGAAGGTATTAAGTTTGGTGACTGAAAGTAATTCTCCAAAGAAATGTAACTTACTTTAATTTTCCATGCTCTCTTTTTTACTTATAGTTTGGTAGTCCATACGTTTCAAGTCTAATAGAAAAAATAAATCACTAATTATGAAGTTGGGAGACAGACCTAAGTCTGCATTTACATCCTCACATTGATGATTTTGGGTAAGTTTTGTATTTGTGCTCCTGTTTCATTTTCTTTGAAAGGAGCAGTTCGAACTTCAAAGACACTTTCTCACAAGTCAAAGGTTTCATGAGCCTCAAAAAGATTCAACTGAAAGAAATGTGTGGGCATTATCACTTGGCTGCCCAGTATTTTTCATGCACATATATTTGTTACATACATCTGAATTGCTTGTAAGGAAATTAAGTCCTTTAAATGTGAGATGTAGACACCAAGAAAAGTGGGATAAATAAGAAAAAGAAGGGGAAATGAGTTAATGAAAAAGGAGGAATGGAAAAGGTGGTTGAAATGATTCCTCTTTTACTTCTTTATATCTACAGTCTAGTTATTCCTATTTGAAAACCTACTGGCACCAGGTACTGTGAACAGGGATGAGTAATATGTAATTTTTATCTTTACTGGGTTACATTTGGCCCAAGGACAGTTGACAGCTGTCAGTCAGGTGTCTGGTCAATGAGGAGATACATATAAAGCTGCCAAAATATTTTTGTTTCTTTAAATACTTACAAGTAAATCACTTTAGCTGGAAACTTCATTGTCTTGAAATTAAATAGATTGATACTCAGAATATAATTTATTGAAGTCAGTTGCTGAAAAATTAAGATTGTCTTCATGAAAATACAGGGTAAACAAAATGTTTTTCAAATGTTTTTCTAAATCAGAGGAATAATTATTTTTTCTCCACTATAAGTAAGCTGGCCTTAAGATGTGAAGATGTATTGCAAATAATGCTTAAAATGCATGTGTTTTCAAATTAACCTTTTAGGGCACATATGAGTTCTTTCAACTTTAAGCCACAATTTCTAACTAGGACTTATTAAAATAAATCATTTCTATATTTTGAGAGAGTTGGCGTAGGTATTTTCGTGACATGAAAGTTGAAGTTTTATCAGAAGAGGAAAAACATATAGCTGCATGTCAAACTAGGAATTAAAGCTTCTTCTAATTAAAAGAAAAGACCATGGAATTTTAGGTTAAGCCCACAGTTCAAGATGTGGTTAAAATATTAAATTTTAGTTATTTAGAAAATGTTTGCCAAAACATAATGTTGTTACTAATAGGTTCAGTCACACTTTAATAATTCACAAGTGTCATAAAACATAATTTGGAAGTTTTTTTATTGCTTATATTTGGTGTGAATTACAAATAGTATAATAATTGTAGCCAATAGTAATG
The DNA here is from genome assembly GCA_004026545.1 of Mormoops blainvillei. Lineage (NCBI taxonomy): Eukaryota > Metazoa > Chordata > Mammalia > Chiroptera > Mormoopidae > Mormoops > Mormoops blainvillei. The sequence goes on along the minus strand of PVJD01002215.1, from coordinate 204,674 downwards.
AACATAAAAACATAGCAAATATAATTCTGAAGTTTACTTAAGAATATATGATCAGTCATGTTGTATTTAGTTATCTCTAAAAACAAGTGCTCTGATTCTTTAGGGATATAGTATTTAACTGACCAGATAAATAAAAAAAAAATCATCAAGGGCATGGAGACATACTCTTTCTTTAAAGGACTAATGAAGTTCTCTAAAAAATTTAGCAACTATGGTTACTCAGGTGCCAGAATCAATATAATGAAGAAAAATTGTACACAAAATAGCACTTTGAAACCACAATATATTCCTTTTTAAAAATAAAATATAGTTTGATTTCCTGAACCATAGTCTACATATAATAATAATTATAATGAAAATTAGATTTGGGTTTTAATTTTTAATATATGGGTCCATGAAATACAGACAAGATTTTGTTTTTAAAATATTAGGTTTTTTGATTAAGTGGGTCATTTTTGGTAATTTTTAAACCACAAATATTTTATAATTTTAATCAGCAATCGTTTTCTAAAAGAGTATGATACTTATAAATTTGTGGCTTATCTGTGTCATTATTGATTTGTAATTTGTTTTAGATAGAGTGGTCATTGAAAAAAAAGTCAGATCTTGTTATTTTCCCAGTGTACAACTGTGTTAAACATGTAGATTGAAAGTTATCTATGGGATCATCAGAATAAAACAATTACCTCATAGTATTAGTAAGTTATATTGGTGGGCCTTTCTCTTCATAAGCACCAGTTCTACCCCCAATAGCTCAGAAAATTGATTTTATGCATAATAATTTATAGCATTCTTGGTCAACGTATGCTGTGTGTCTTTTACATTCATTAGCCCATATTGCTTATGAATATGGAATTTGGTTATTAAAATGGTTTCATATGTTTACTATGTATAGTCCCTAGCTTTGAGCTCCTTACTTGCTTAAATAAATGTTTTCAATTTGCTATAATACAACAATTTGTAGAGAAATGCTTGAAGCATGGTTAAAAGAATGAGTTCTTGAAATAAAATAACTTTTTAAAAATATGTCCTAACATGTGGTCTCGTTTTTGCATGTTTTGCATTAATTAAAATCCTATTCTGAAAATAAAAATATTTTTGCCTAAACTTTTGAATTCATAAAATAAAAATACCAAATATATAAATGTACTAATTTTGGAAATCAGTGACATAAAAACACGGTTTAGAACTGTCTTGGTTATTTATTTCAAAGAATTTTCTCTAAAGAAGCTTTTTCTAAAGTAATGAGAAAATGTTGCCACTTTTAATTTTTAAATATTCTGTGCAATACATGTTTTTAAAGTGTATTAAAATATAATTAATTTAATATTCTTCCTAATCATATTCCTGTCACATACACACATAAAAAAATATTAGCCACATGAAATGTTTAAAAAGAGCATGTACCATTTCACATTTTTACTTGGAGATTTATTAAAAAATAACATTTTATTCATAATAGATGATGGCAGAATTAGGAAAAAAAGAGATGAAATAATATTTATGTATTTATTTAAATAGTCTGTTATCATACATGTAATTAATTCTTCATCTTTCAGATATTTTAGGTAGTAATGAAAGAGACCAGCATTAAAAATATAAAGTATTTCCTTTAAAGAACCTTTTCTTTTTTAAATTAAAAAAATTGCCAAATGGCAACTGCTCCACTTTTTATACTAGGCAAACCCACTGTTGAGTTAGTTGGCTCTGATTCCAGTGGTCTCATCAGCTTTCTGAATGTGGTACCTCCGCAATGCCTCTTCTAGGACAACAAAATCAACTTTTAGAGATTAAAAAATATATTTTGGCAATTGAAACTCACCAGTGCCTTTCTGCTTCTCCAGGAAGTTGTACCCGTCAGCACCTGCTGAGGGCTTTGTTGTCCAAACTCTGACAGGTAAAAAAATTCCTGTAGAATAAAGCCAGACCAGCTGGCTTTGAAGAGAAACCCCCCAGTTTGGGCTGCGTTTGCCTCCTCTCCTTTTCTATGAAGACCCAGGCTTTCCCCCCTTGATCGTCAAGCCGTAAGATGCGTGATCCCTGTGCACAAGTGTCTGGCAGGCCAAGGTGCACCTGTTCCTGTCACTCTGGAGTAAATTTAGCTGTAAAGGTATCACTGACAACCAGACCTTTGTCAGTGCTGGCAAAAGAACACAGAACTGCTTCCCTCCCTCCCCCCTCCAAGCCCCTAGGCTGCTAGTTCAAATGGAAAATATCAAATCAGAAGTCTATCCAAAAATCTTTCCTAAAAAAATTGAGATTGCTTTCATATGGTAAAAAAAATAAGTTTCCTTATTTCATACAGACTTCAAAATTACATTTCCAAGAATAATCTTGGAACAAGACAAGTTTTTGTTCAATTAATTGTGGCTGGAAACTTTTTAATGGAAACATACCACACACTTCCTTCGTTTCAGGTTATTAAATTGTGTTAAGCATTAAAGTTAGTTGCCATTTGTTCTTTTCGATCCAAAGAAATATTAGAAGGTTAAAACTTATCACATAGGAGGGTTAATCACACTACCAAAATTAGAAAGCATGTAGCTCTGAGAGACTGAATGTCAAAATTGTATGCTCATAGCACTTAAACTATTGGGAACCTAGGAATCCACTACAACATTTAAAATGGCAGCTAATGTCTGTGGGTGTTTAGGAGCTGGCTAAAGCTAGCATTCTCTTAGTCTTTGATTAAGGTAAGGGCATTTATCATTTATGTGATTTTTTAAAAGATTAATTTCTTTCCTGATAGTTTGAGAACAATTCCTTTTAAAGGAAAGTAGAGAGGCAAGCAGTGTTCACTGAGATGTCTGACATAAATATAGTAGTTGAGATATTAAAGCAACCCAAGGAGTAATGTGCTTAGCCAAAGAATTCTGAGCTTCTCTTTAATAATTACGATTTCTTAAGTGGTGTTGAAAAGAGTTGTACAAAGTACCTGTTCTACCATATTATTGCTGTTTACAAGGGTTGGGTTGATGAGAAAAAGAAATCTGGGTCAAAATAAAAAAAATGCTTTGTAAAATAAACAAAGTTCCTATTTACTTACTATATATAAACAGCCACTCACCAAACCTCATTTCTCCGCAGGGCACCACTTTCAGATAAAAACATAGACCTGAATGGCATCATCCAGTCTCCAAGGAAACCATGTAAGTACCTCTCTCACTGTGTACTTCCCTTATTCAGAGTTTAAAAGCTGGCTGAGTACTGAATAAGTGAGTGTTTTTATTTAATAATTATACAGGAGGTAATTTTTAGGAGCTGGCTAAAAAGAAACAGGTTCTTGATTGCTACATGCGTCACAACAAAACCCTTATGTTTTCATCATATTTCATAAAATTATGCGTTTGGTCCCAACATCTCCATCAATACCCATTCTTAGGTACAAAACAGCTACTCAAAGTCCTAATGAACTGAGAGTTTCAAATTTTTCCAAGGCCCATTAGTGTTTGAGAAAGAGTGTTTCAGAGGCCTTGTGCCAGGAGTAAGTAGTTACCTAATTGTCACAAAACTCTTTAAATTTTAAAAATTAAGAAAAAATTGCTTGGAAAATATTTTATTGGTAAACATTTATAGTAATTGAATTTTAGAGTTGCTTGGAAAATGAGCAAGTGGACGAAGGGATGAGGTTGTGAATTTAAACAATGCAAAGAATCTTGAAAGCCAGTATAATTTCCAAGATGCAAAAATCTGTTTACAGAAATGTTTGGGAAATTGGGTTGTTCTTTTCTTTTCTTTTTGTCTGCCCCCAAACTAATGTACATTTTTATAGCTGATTTCAATGTTCTAATTAATTTTTTGAATGACGGAATCTGCTGTGGAGGTTTAGTTTCCAAATAACATGCTGTTCTGGAAAATAATCCATTTCTAAAATACTTGGAATATTCTTTTAAGTATGTCTTTACCTAGACTTTAGTATTTTTTATAGTTGCATTATATACTTTTTAAAAAAGATTTTATTTTTTTTAATTTTAGAGAGACAGAAGGGTGGGAGAAAGAGGGACAGAAACATCGATGTTTGAGAGATACATCGATCTGTTGCCTCTCACATGTCCCCAACTGGGGACCCAACCCACAACCCAGGCATGTGCCCTGTCTGGGGATCAAACCGGTGACCCTTTGGTTCACAGACCGGTGCTCAATCCACTGAACCACACCAGCCAGGGCACATTACATACTTCTAAAATCAAATCTTTCAATACTAAATGATTAATCGTTATTATTTATTTTTCTCATGAAAATACTTAAAATTCTCTATACTCATGTAATTTCAGATTTCTCTCTCTTTTACAGTCTGAATCAGCTATATAGTTTATCTAGTCTTCTAAATACAGACATTTTACTTTTCATCAAGGTTTTCAGGAGTTGTATTTAAACGCAGCTGGTTTAGCCCTGTGGTTTGGGAGTTTTTCATAGCATTTTCATTTACTTTAGTTACTCCTGTATTTCTGTTTTTCGTCGGCAACTTAATTCCTTGCCAAGCATAAATGATAGAGAGAATCTCACTCATGGTTTCTCTGCTGAAGCAGACAGACCCTTATATTTACTTTCTAACTGCAGGAACGTCCCACTTTCACACATAAGGATGTCAAATGGCATTGTTTATGCATTTCTATGTTTCTGACATTTTATGTACGTTACAAAATGCATCTTTCTGAATTGAGAGATGATAAGTGGAGTTAGACTATGGAATTTGCTGGAACTTTGGAAGGGTTAATCCTCCTCACCTGGTAGGGAAACCTGGCTAGGAAGTGAGTTTTTTTTTAATGCTAGTTACAAATTTCACAAGTGTGTAGTTTGAGGCCTGAACTATTCTCCTCTAAAATAGGAATTCCTTGCCACAAAATATGGGTTTGGTCTTTGCTGTGTAAACTTGGAAGCAGAGCAAGGTTAGAATAGGTCTTTATAAAGAAAGAAAATGCAAATTGAAGAGGAGGACTGACTAATGTTATAATTCCCTATCTTGAGGAAATTGAATCTTTTTGAAATTCCATTGTCCTTGTAGGGAGAGAAAAAAAGAAAGTCTACACTGCAATGACTGTGGCACATTTTTTAACTATTTACATTAGAATATAGATTTTTAAAGAAAACTTATTTAAATTTGATATGATTAATTCAACCTTCTATATCAAAGGAAAAATGGCTTGATAGAAATAAATTAATATGTGCACATCCATTCATCAGTAGTGGACTCTTTAACAAAGACCATCATTATTCAATAGAATTTCCTGTGATGATGGACACATTCTATATGCTCAGTATCCAGCATGGTAACCAGTAACCACATGTGGTGATTGAGCACTTGAAATGTAGGTAGTGCAACGAAGAAACAACATTTTGAGTTTTATTTAAATTTAATTAATTTAAATTTACATAGGCCACATGTGACTTGTGTCTACTGTACACTAGTATTCTGCTTTCTTCAGAATTCAAAATGTCCTCTTGCAAAGAATTTCTAATCTGTTGGTATTCTATCATATATTATTGTATTTTATATTTACTTTAATATTTGAGTTACCATTACAATGGAATTGCTTTATAACTTTTTCCCAGAAATGAATGTCTTTAATACTATTGATGGGAATGCATTATAACATTGTTTTATAAGCCTGGGGTAGCAAATGACCATTATAAACAAGATTGTGTCCAAAAAGAAAGCACTCTAAAGAAAGTTCTAACTCCGGTGACAAATATTTTGAAAAGTTCAGTTGCAGCTTTGCAATACATCCTTGCAAATAATGCCCAAAATGTAAAAAGCCTATGAAAATACCAGCCTTGATTTCCCAAAGCTAATTCTGCTTTCAAAACACACATCAGGTTTTAAATCTGCTCTCGTGACCTTTCCAGGCATTTAGTGAAAATGAACATTTGGATGCATGATGATTATTTTAATAGTATTACTAGTACATTAATATTATAGACAGAATAATTATCTCAAATATACTGAGAATTTAACATTTACTTTGTAGTTTACTGGTTATTTGTAGGATACTGAACTAGAGACAATGAGGGAATGTTTTAAAAATAGAAGACACAACACTCATCTTCATGGGGACTCCATTTATTGGATTTGGGTATATCCTTTTGGATGGGTAGGATTCATATGGAAAGAAGAGAGTGGAGGGTTCTTCTTTTGGCTGAACGTTGGACAAACTATTTAGAGTGTCCCTATTATTGCAAAACAATCAGATCATAGGTAAAATACACTCTCCAATGAATTATTTGACTGGAAAAAAATCCCAGACATCTCCAAAAGCTCCTCTCCCTCAATTCAAAAGTAAAATACCAAAAAGTGTGAGTGGAATTGAGAGCAAAAAGCGAACAGGAAATGCAGGAATGGCAAAATTTATTTAAATGAGTTGTGTTGTGAGGTTGCTGTTGGCAAGATAGCAGCCACATTCTCTATTACTTTTAATAAACCTAGCCTTATTAAAAGAACAGGGGGAAATAACAACCACCCTTATAGACCCGGTTTTTTGTTGTTTTTTGTTGTCTTTTGGTGTCTTCACTTAGGTTGGCAACATCTTGCATAATACCAGATCTATTTTAAGAAAAGAATGTCTATCCTGAAAAGCCAGTGACTTGTGTGGGGAAAACAGGGTCTCCATGAAGGGAATCCTACAAAGCACAGTCTTGGATGTCCTCTTAAAATGTTACCTCTGACATCTCTATGCCTGAGAAATTGTTTTCATTCAGAAACATGTCCCGCAACCTCTAAGCCCTTAACCACTGCCTCAGTTTATTAGGTATTTATTTATATATTTTAAAGTTTATCTAAATTTTTGTTATGTGAATTCCAAACATATTCAAAATAGAGAAAATAATATAGTGAACTGACATACAACTACACCTACCTTGAATAACTATCATCTCGTGGGCAGTTTTGTTTCATCATTTCCACTTCCCGCTTTACTCCAAATTTCCAATCCCAGATCAGACATCATTTAATCCTTTAATATCTCACAGGTCTCTTTAAAAGATTAGGAGTTGCTTTTAACTGAAAATATGAACCACATCTAAAAAATGAATTGCATCTCTAAAGTCAGTATTTCCTTATTATTATCAAATATGTAAAGTCAGTATTCAATTTTCCCAGTTCTTGCATACATTTTTGTAATTACTTTTTACTGTTTGAAACTGAATTCAAGCAAAATCCATGCATTGCAATCAGTTGATATTTCTCTTCTCCTTTAATCTGTAGGCTTCCCCCAGCTGTTAATTTTTCTTCCTCGTTGAGGAAACTGGATTATTTATGCTGTCGAGCTTCCCATAGTTTATATTTGCTGATGCATTCCTGTAGGGTTGTTTAATAAGTTCCTTTGTCCCATATCTTTCCTATTAATTAATAATTAGGGCTAGGAACTTGACCAAATATATTTGGAGGAAGCTGGGCAGGACTACTGGTTCTCTCACTTTTTGTGATGTTGGCAGGTTTTGATCAACACATCCAGTTATTCGTTACGGTTAAGGAATACTCATTCTTGCATAGTTTTCTTCACACATTTGTCCAGATCAGTACTCTGCCAAGATTCCTGAATGGGACTCTCTGCCGATCTCAGCTCTCTCTCTGTGCAGCACCTCTTTGCTGGGCGCCCCTTCCTGGGAATGGCAGCCACCTTACCCTCCCATACTTTCAGTTCTCTTTCCTCCTGCCTCTTGAGTTGCCCTGCCTGTGCCACTGCCAGAAAACCCTCAAAACGGTAAGCAAGGGAATCATAAGATTCGCCTCCTTAGCTTGCAGTCTCTCAGGGACTACTGTTCTTCATTGCCCGTGCCTTAAAAGTCATTGTTTCATGTATTTTGTCCGAGTTTTATTGTTGTTATTATTGTTGTTTTAGGAATGAGAGTATATCCAAACCCTTTTAGTCCACCTTGGCTAGAATAGGGAATCTCCCCAGTTTTTTCTTAAAAAATGGTTCAGTCATAGCTTATTAATCTAAACAACATCTTAATATGAAGCTCAATATTTAAGGCAAATTGGAAAAGTGTTCTAATTGAAGTGTGCTTGTGTGTCTGTGTGTGTATCCCTTGAACACTGCCATAGTCTTAAAAGTGCCAGAAGTGCCTAGAAGTGCACTTCTAGGACCTCTTAGCTGACATTTGCTCTCCCATTGTATTTTCTGCCATTTGGAGGCAATTGCATGGTTCATTCATTCTTTCCTTCAACAACTTTTTTTTGAGTACCTACTGTGTGCTATATAAAGTATTGGAGATGGAGTGATGAATAAGGCCCTATTATCCCTGTAAAAATCTTATAGTTTATCTTCATGCTGAAACTTGTACTGAATGTGCATAACTGCTTTGTTTGTAATATCCCCAAACTGGAAATACCCAAACGTCTGTCAATGAGTGAATGGTTAAACAGACTGTGCTATATCCGTAGTATGGAATACTACTCAGCAATAACGAGTGGTGAACTGTTGATATGGGCACAACTTGCATAAACCTCAAGGAAATTATGCTGAGTGAAAAAAGTTTTTCATATCGGGATACCTTATTGCTTATATCCATTCATATAACATTCATAAAATAACATAATTAAGAGAGAGTGACAGTTCAGTGGTTGCCTGGATGAGAGGGGAGGGGAGGAGGTAGGCGTGGACATAGAAGGGTAGCACTAGGGAGTCTTATAATGTTGGTACAGTTAAGTGACTTGATCGTGGAAGTGGTTTCTCAAAACTCCCCGTGTGATGAAGTGTCATACAGCTATACACACACAAACACAAGTAAGTACATGTATAACTGATGAAATATGAGTAAACTCTATGGATTATACTGTCAATTACCTGGTTTTGATATTGTAGTTATGCAAGATGTTTACGCTGGGGAAAGGGTACTATAGTACCTTTCTGTGAATTTCTAATTATTTCAAAATAAAGTGTGTTTTTAAAATAATCTTGCAATTTCTTGGAGAATACAAAGAACTAAATAACCAGTTACAGTCCACTGTACTAATACGTGGTTAAGGGGGAGCACTGTGGAGTGTGCGTTTGGGGGAATTCCTCATTCCCATTCCCGAGTCTCTACCACGCCCTTGTCTCCTAACACTCCCCAGCCAGGTCCTGCTTCTGTCTGAGGGGCATGCAGTCACAGCATTGGACTTGCAGAGTGCTTGTGATTGACCCTAATCCTCTTCCACCTCACACAGTGATGTGCCCTACCCAGTAAGGCCTCAGCAAAATACCTTAACCATACAAGGCAAACATTTTATAAGAATGAGCACGTATAAAATAACAGGAGTCTCGTGTTCTCACAGCATGTTCAAATGTAAGTTCAAAGATCCATTCTAAATTTAAAAATCAATGAGTTTTGGGTTACACACAGCTTCGGCTCTTCTCAGACCATTTTCTGCCATCAGTATCCGTCAGCCAAGGCTTTACTCTGATCTGTTTAGAAATAGCCTTTGTATGTGAAGACGAACACATAACTATAACGGGTTTTGTACATACACTGTCACTTGTTATTGTAACTGATTCTAATTCAGTGACAGATTGTCACATATTTTGAGTTTTCATAAGTTTTAAAAGTTTTTTTCCCCTGGGAATTAAGAAGAAAATATATTATTTCTGATATGTTGGGGGACATACTTGGTTTTGTTGGTACTTAGTAGGAAGCAGCAGAGAAACCACTCAATATAAATTTACGATTTCGTCACATTGTGTCAGCTCAGTTGTCTTAGAATTTTTATTAGACTCTTTCTATCACAAACCCATGAATAAGTGGGCTTACAACATATAAGCTGAAAACATTTAGATATTTTATCTTGTTTTTGCAGAAACTCAGCCTTCCTCTCAGCATCAGGAAAACCTCCAAACCTCCTAGGAGTTGTCACAGAAGTAAGTAGGGGATCTGAGTCTGTACCTACTTGTGGTGCTGGGGTATTCATTGGGCAGAAAACATTCTCAGGGCTTTTAATCTGATCTGAGTTTCCCTGAAGTAGAATTGCAAAGTGTGTATACAGGCAGCTTCGGTTTCTGTCTTTTACCTTTATCACCATAGCAGGCAATTTGAAATGACCTGTATCTACTTTGTAAAATTCACACTTAATTTTATCTCTTGAGCTTATTCTTTAAAAAAAATGATGAAATGGTGGGGTTGTGATTTTTTTTTCAAATTTTGCTCAGATAGAAATAATATCCTTTAGATTTAATAAGTCATTTATTATTGATCAAATCCTGAAACTTTTTGTCATATTTTTTCTTGTGGCCAATGGTATACTACTTTTCACTTTTAACATTTCATTAATTTAGATTTTCTGAAATAAAAACAGTGTTTTTGTGCTAAATCACTTAAAACCATTGTAAGAAAATATATCAGAATGTCAATAGCATAGCTGAACTACATTCCTTTCTCATCTTCCGGTAATTTGTGGTGACCGTGTAGGCCTAAGTTTTGTATGGCCATGACCTTTTCTCTATCCCCCCCATCTCTGTATAGCTGAGAAAATTATTACTTATATTCTTATTTATGTCTTTAAAATGCAACTATGAAGACTGTTTAGGTTATATCACATATATTGTCAAATTGCTTTCACATGTGTCTTTTTATTTTGTACTGCGGGTACTAGAAAATTATTGGACAGTATTATCTAAAGACCTTCTAAGGAAAAACACTTTTTTGAAGTATTTTATGACAGAAAGGGGGGATAGCATTCAGCAACATATGCTGATATTTTACTATGATTATCTGATATAAAAAACTTTATATAATAAGTTACTCAGTACAGTCCTCCCAATAATGCACAGCTAGGACAGCAAGGGCATCTGTCGTGATGAACTGAACCTCTCACCCCACTCTGAGCTGATAGTAAGTGGCATCAGTATTGATGCTCCCCTTTTCTTCTGACTAACAGAACACTGGAACCTCAAATTCATACTACTTAATTGCAGGATTTTCTGGGAGAACCTTGGTTTTCTGCTAAGAAAGAGTTTTGCCCCAACCCCTCTTTATTACTTGGCCTAGTGTTGCCCCTTACTTTCATAATTTTATTGTAAGTTACAAAAAAAAGCTTTTTGGATCTAAGGAAAACTAAATAGCAAATAAAAGAGTGAGCGAGCCTCTTGTTATGGTGCAGTCAGTGAGATATCATCTCTAGAATGTGGGGAACCTCATGTCTGTGGTCCTTCTCCCTGTTACACATGTGAGTGAGATATCATCTCTAGAATGTGGGGAGCCTCATGTCTGTGGCCCTTCTCCCTGTTACACATGTGAGTGAGATATCATCTCTAGAATGTGGGGAGCCTCATGTCTGTGGCCCTTCTCCCTGTTACACATGTGAAGCTTGACACATGTAGCAATACCAGGCCAGTATTCAGATTTGGGATCATAAATACAGAGCTGATCCCTTCCATGACTGTTACCCAAGGGGCAAGGAGATAGGTAGGAATGACACTCAAAGGGCAGAGAGTGCGAAGTCCTGCAAGCACCTATAGGTAATGTGGTATCCAATCAGGCAGTGGAAAGAATGACCTGGAATACCTAAAAATCAGACGGTCATTATCACATCCGATCGTGTCTGTGACACACCACAGCATGGAGACAGCATCCAAAGATCCAAGGAGACCTCACAGAGACCTAGTCCCATAAAGAGAGAAAGGGGATGATTTCTTCATGATGGAATCACACAGGTTCCCGGGATGAGGACCACAGTTGTAGCCTCCCAGATCTAGCGGGCTACACAGACTCGAGGTGAGAGTGAGCAGTAACCGGGGAGGCCCGCAGTGGTAGCTGGGCCACCAGATGTACCTAGTGAGGAAGAGAAAAGCTCTATCTATACTTCCTATTATTGTGGGGTTTGTTCCAGAGATCAATGGGTGGCAGCAGGTGGGGGAATCAGTACGTTTATCTCAACTTTGCTCCAGCAGACAGCGGTCAGAGAAGGGAGATGGTGGCAGTACCTGGTCACAAGCCGGAGGGATTACATTGGTTATATTGGGACCTGTGCAACTCTTGTTCCAAAGTTAATGTTTCAAGGCTATTTTGGCTACCTAGGGGGAAAAGAAAACTTTAGTAGCTTCCCAAATCTATGAAAAAGATGCTGCTTCTTGTTAATCCCTATTGCTCTCCCGAAAATATCTTGTAATCCTATTTAATAGTATTAAAAATGTAACATAACACAAGTACAGTCTTAAGATTATTGACATATTTGTATTTACTAGCATAGTGCAGGATATGCAGTTGGTGCTTAATGAATTCTTGCTGACTGGACACAGGACTTACAATTGACCTTCCTAGGCTGGGTCCAAAACTATATCTGTCAAATTGTGAAGTTATATCCTTGAAAAGAAAATCGCTGTTTTTTATTTGGACAAACACATATGTTCATCATCCTTTCTTCCTGGTTTCTAACTGATTCTATGAAAAAAAGAGAGGATTAATAAAGAGAGTGCTACTACTTTTAGTTAAACACAGTAATGTGTAGTAAATATATTTTTTTTGGTCAGGAGACAAAAAAGACTATTGTCGTAGGCCCTAAATATTGTAACAAAATAATCTAGTTTGTGGATATATTTGAATCATTCATTCTTTCATTCAGTAAAATCTACTGAACACCTGTTATGATTAAGACATCGTGTGGGGCACAGGGAATAAAAAGTACAATGTTGACCCTCAAGTTGCTCACATTTTATTTGGAAAGTCAGATGTGCCAAAGGCCTCTTTAAAACATTGGTACGTTTAGAGCTAGAAGCTGGCCGCTAATGGCAAAAATATTCAGTAAGGCTAATTTTCACTGTTTTCCCTTCAATGGTATTAGCTAGTAAGTATTTTTAGGATAAATGTGTAGAGAGTGGTTTATTTTTTTAAAAATTACATTATTTCACATTTATTATATTTTATTTATTCTTCGATTGATTAATTGCAGTTAAATTACCTAAGCAGGCTAGACCAGATTTTACAGATTTTGACATATGATTAAACAGCATAAAGCATAACTAACGTGGTTTCAGTGGCATGCTATGTATTAAAGCGTAAAATTTAAGCACACACTTCATCAGGAATTTTTGCAGTTACAGTGAATTAGGAGGACTCAGATATTGGAACTCCTCCCACCCCTCCTTGTCAGGGTGGGGCAGGAATTTTATAATTGAGATTATTATAGAAGAGTGTCCTGACATAATTGATTGACTTCAGTGATCTGTCTTGAAAGTTCAAATTCAAGGTGTACATTTATTTCAGTCAGCTTATTCTGCATGTTTAAATAAGAAATACTATTTCGGGATATTCCGAATAACACGTACATTTATTCCTAATAGTGAGCATTTGGACTGATGATGGATTACTAATGAGCATGTAAATGTACCACCTGATTACATTAATATATGATCTTCCATGACAAGGGCTGAAATGAACAGTTCTAATATGTATTTCTTTTCCCCAAATGGCACTGTGGTGTATACTGAGCAGGACTGAGGCAAGGGAATTTTCTTAAGAGCCACTGATTCAGTCAGTTATCAAAAATCATGTTATGATAAACATTGTTCTAGGAATTTTGATTAACCTTTAAATAAATGTTGCTTTGGAAAAAATCTGCCATATGTGTTAAATGATAAATTGTGAAGTGGTAGTAATTGCAGGTATGGCTTTATAGGTAATACGGTTAATTGATACTACCCTCTCAAACATATATAGCATGTCAGCTGCTGTGAGGCTGGGTGATAGTAATGGTGTCTATGGTATTTTTGATGCATTGAGGATGACATGAGTAAAATGGAAACTTAGAGTGCTCACCAGGGTCATACTTTCATGGACATCTGATGCCCATGGTCATGTAAATTTTTAATGACACATAGTCACTACACACCTTTCAGACTTCTGGAGAGGTAAGTGTACATTGATCTGTCCTAATTAGCCTTGCAGAGTACTTCAGACATCCCTGTATGAACACTAATATTTCATAAAATGGGAGCTGTTTTTTTTTTTTTTACAAGCTCAGCACTTGTTCGTTTGAAGGCTGTATTGCTGTTTTTTAAACTTAAGTTGCATGTTCATTCTCATCTTTGTCTGACAATGTAGTATTAATGCAACTGCAGAGAAATGTACGCAAAATTAAGGAATGGATCCATTTATGAAGGTTCATTGTTTTCATAAGAAACCCATAGAGCACACATCCGTTCCTCCCCTAATGTGTAGGGTGCTGACTGCATAACATTACTTGGAGAGACATTAAAGTTATACAGGCAACTGTGTTGAGGTGTGCAGTAGGATGCTTTTATATTTGGCATTTAGGGTGGCTCTGCAATGTGTGGTTTGTAAAATAAAAGGCAACTAAAAGAGTTGGTAGTGGTTCTAGATCGAAACATTTATGTAGGAATACCTACTTGTTTTTAAGAGTTTAGTTTTCATCTGAGTCTGGGGTCTGTAACAGAGAATCCTGAGTTCACTCATCGTTGGGGTAAATCAAGCATTGTTTATAACTAGTTAATAGGGTTTGGGGGTAAGGAGGTTTCTAATATAGATGCTTCTTATAATTTTGGTTATTCAGTTCCAAACAAGATGCAGACCAGATGGTGTTAAGTCCAATCTCAGGGATAGAGTATACAGCCGGCACTTAGAGGCACGGATATCGCTTGGTGGACATGGCTCACTGGTTACTGGATTTATTTGCTCTTAAGAAAATGGAACAGGAGTGGGTTCCTGTCAAGCTCTAGGGCTGGCCCTTGAGGACAAAGTCTGGAGTCGCCCTTATGTACAAGGAGACGAGGCGCCCTGCCTGCTGTTTCATGGCCACAGAGCTGGGTGTCAGGCTGCACAAAGGCCTCCTTTGCCTGCTTCCTGACAACCTGAAGTAAGAGATGAAAATCTTCATGTTTTATAAATATCCCTAGAAATAATAGCATTTTGTTTAAATCAGATCCATAGAATTCAGTGTGACTGAGTTTACTAGCTCCTTCTGGAGAGCAAAGTTTTGAAAGGGAGGTGGGTGGAAAAATATAAGGACACTGGGTGGCTAGGGAATAGAAGATCTGCCTTGTGGTTGTGAAGGGAGAGTTGAGGTGAGATGAAAGGCACTGAGTGAGCAGAGGACAAGATTTACTTTCTTTACAATGTAGGGAAACCTCTAATAATGGTAGACTTCTAGATATTGTTTTAAAAAATCTTTTAAAAATCTTGGTTGAAAACTGAATTTGTTTTCAATTTTATTTAGGTATAAAAGTCATAATTTTATCATTACCATGTTTTCTTTGAATGACCCAGTTTATTTATTCCAGAAGCATTTATTGAACAACTACTATGGGCTTAATAATGTGTTTTTCTGAGATGCTAAAGAAAAAAAAACCCACATGATTCCCACCCATGATGTTTTATTAGTCACCATGCTTTTGACTCTCAGTAACATAAAACCTAAATGGTTTTAGTAATAAAGAAATTTCTTGGCTCACACCACTGAAAGTCCAGAGGTAGGGTGGAATTCAGGGATGTTTTATTCCAGTAGTCTTATCTTAGTTTTCCTACCATTTTTTTTCCTTTCTAGATAATCACCCGTGGCTAGTAGCAAGATGACTATCAAGTGAAAGGGGCTATTTCAGAGACTTTTTCAAAGAGCTAGAAAAGCTTTCCCAGAAGCATCAAAGGAACCTGTTCTTAGATTTTATTAGCCTAAGAGACCGAGATTATGCAGGCAATTACAGGAGTGGTGGTTATAGATATGTATGTGTACAGTGAGATTAGTCGGGGTGGCATCCCCACTAATAGAGATGGGGCATTCAGAGAAGGTTACATGAATGAGATGCTGCCCAAACTAAATCTAAGAGGATGAGAAGAGAAGGGGGGTGAGAAGGGCATGTAGGGAATGAGGAAAGCGGGTGCACAGACAGAGAGGTGAGAGAGTCCATTGCCCCAAAGCAGCTATCCTTACTCATCCTTCAGGTCTTAGCTTCGCTTCATCTCCCCTAGGAGGTTTAACAGAACCTTGTATGTTTTTATAGTTTCCTGTATTTATCCAATCTTAACACTCACCAAACTCCATTCTTCTTCATTTCACTGCCTACCCTTCTCCACTAGGCTCTGTGATGGCCGCATCCACGTCGACTGCTCTCTCTATTCCTGGTGCCTAGCATGGTCCCTGGCACGTGATACACACAGTAAGTATTAATTACACGTATGACTGAATGATTTATTATTACTTTGTCAAATGACAGCGTTTGGACCTGTTCATTTCTACACTGGTACCTTCCATGGCCCTGATTAGAGTTCTTATAAATAGTCATAAAACGTGGGCAGTAAAACTGAGTCTTGAGGATTCTGAAGAACTTTTTGACTTTTATATGACTATTTTGAATATCATTTTCTTGAGCACAGTTATGTGTTTTTATATATTCTCTAATCCTGAAGCAGGGGAAGACTTTTTATTTCTTTATTAATTTTTTTAAGGTTGTTCAATTACAGTTGTTCCCATTTTTCCTCCATTGGTCTTCCCTACCCTGCCCCCAACATTCAATTCTCCCTCCTGTTGTCCTTGTCTGTGGGTCCTTTATACATGTTCCTTGGCTTGACCCTTCCCCTTCTTTCCCCTGTTATCTCTCTTTCCCCTCCCCTCTGGTCACTGTCAGATTGTTCTTTATTTTCATGTCTCTGGTTCTATTTTGCTTGCTTGTTTGTTTTGTTGATTAGGTTCCAATTACAGGTGAGATCATATGGTATTTGTCTTTCGCTGCCTGGCTTATTTCACTTAGCATAATGCTCTCCAGTTCCGTCCATGCTGCCACAAAAGGCAGGAGCTCCTTTCTTTCTTCCTGCTGTGTAGTGTTCCATTGTGTAAATGTACCATAGTTTTTTGATCCACTCATTTACTGATGGGCACTTAGGCTATTTCAGGCACTTGGCTATTGTAAATAATGCTGCTATGAACACTGGGATGCACAGGTTCTTTTGAATGGGTGATTCGGAATTCTTATGGTGTAATACCAACAGGGGAATCATCAGGTCAAAAGGCAGTTCTGTTGTTAGTTTTTTGAGGAAATTCCATACTATTTTCCACAGTGGCTGCACCAGTCTGCATTCCCACCAACAGTGTACTAGGGCTCCCTGTTCTCCACACCCTCTCCATCACTTGCTGATTTGTTTATGATGGCCATTCTGGCCAGTGTGAAGTGGTATCTCATTATGGTTTTAATTTGCATCTCTCTGATGGCTAGTGATGCTGTGTATCTTTTCATATGTCTCTGGGTCCTGTGTATGTCCTCCTTGGAGAAGTGTCTGTTCGGGTCCTTTGCCCATTTTTTAATTGGATTGTTTGTCTTCCTGGTGTGGAGCCATGTGAGTTCTTTATATATTCTGGAGATGAAACCCTTGTCCAAGGTGTCACTGGCAAATATATTTTCCCATACAGTTGATTTCCTTTTCATTTTGCTGATGTTTTCTTTAGTTGTGCAGAAGCTTTTTAATTTGATGTAGTGTCATTTGTTTATTCTTTCCTTTATATCCCTGGCTCTAGGGGATACATCGGTGAAAATATTGCTGTGTGGAATATCTGAAATTCTCCTGCCTATATACTTCGCTAGGACTTTCATGGTGTCATGGCTTATATTTAAGTCTTTTATCCATCTTGAGTTTATTTTTGTGTGTGGTATAAGTTGGTGGTCGAGTTTCTTTTTTTTTTTTTGCATTTACCTGTCCAGATCTCCTAAAACCCCCTCAAGAGGTTATTTTTACTCCATGTTATGCTCTTGCCCCCTTTGTCAAATATTAATTGACCATGGAGACATGGATTTACTTCTGGGCTCTCTGTTCTGTTCCACTGCTCTGTGTGTCTATCTTTATGTCACAACTAGACTGTTTTGATTATGTGACCTTGTAATATAGTTTGGTATCAGGTATTGTGATCCTTCCTACTTTGTTCTTCTTTCTCAAAATTGCTGAGGAAATTCTGGGTCATTTATGGTTCCATATAAATTTTTGAAATATTTGCTTTATATCTGTGAAATATGTCATTGGTATTTTAATAGGGATTGCATTGAATCTATAAATTCCAAAGCAGGAAGAGACTTTAAAGGTCATCGAGACTCTTATTTGTTGGTTGAAGGAGTATTTTTTGTATTGGAAGATTGTGTCTTTGCTCATCACATCTTCAAAAGATTAACCCAATATGTAGAAAGCTCCAGTTTAGGTGATTTTCTGATGTTTTTTCTAGTTTTATGATTTTTGAAATTTCTAATTAAATAATTAATATGTTATTCTTTTGACATTAATCAGAAATTACCCTTATGTTTTCTCTTGTATGTGCAATGAGTTGAGGAAAGATTTTGCTAGATTCCACTACAATGCCCTTTGACTTAATTAAAGTTTTAAACCTCATATATTGAAATGAATGAATGAAAAGGTGATTTTGGAAGAATTGTACATAGTGCCTGCTGCTCATTATCACCAATATTATAATTTGCAAATATAAAACATACCAAATATTTAAGGTATGACATGTTTAACTTGAAAAAAAGGATATAAGAATGGAAGAAAATATAATGATGTCTCATGGTAAAATTAGTCCAAGATTCTATTCGTGATATTAAGGACCTTTTGTGGGGTAGCATGATTGTCTAGTGGGCCTCTAAATATTTTTAAGTCAAATTAGATGTTTTCACAGAGTATGCCATGACTCTGTTTTATGTAGTGCTTGTAAACACTTTAAATTTTTTTTACCCTTACAAGTTTTAAACCTCTTAGTTTAATGTATTCTTTGTGATGTCATCCAGACAAAATAGTTTTATTAAGTCCTCATTTTAAAGTTTATTTAGAATTCTCCAAGTTATAAAAATTCTTTTAAAAATGGAAACGGTTGTTTCATCGATTATAAATGTTTTTGCACCATATTTTTTTTACCCTACCTATAATATATTTGGGACAATTCCAATTGAAAGATGTTTTTGAACAGTTCATGGAGCATCACACAAATATACCTTAAGATTTCCACTTCCTGAAAGAAATTATGGGACAATGTAGACATGAGAGTAATAATAATAACTGCAAAAAATACTATCACTTTATTTTTCTGATCCTCATCCAAGGATCTGTTTACTGATTTTAGACAGAAGAGGAGAGAGAGAAAGAGAGAAAAGCATTGATGTGAGAGAGAAACATCAGTTGGTTGTCTCCTGTATGTGCCCCAGCCAGGGATCGAATCCGCAGCCCAGGTATGTACCCTGAATGGGAAACAAACCCACAACCTTTTGGTGCACAGGACGATGCTCAAACCCACTGAGTCACCTGGCCAGGGCAATCGCTTCATTTTAAATTTAGATTTGGGTATCATTATCAAAGACCATACTTTCCTTTATATGAAGAAATGTCATTTTCCTATAATAAGTTCTGAATGCCCCTTATCTGCAGTTTCACTTTTTGTGGTTTTAGTTGCCCATAATCATCCATGGCCTGACATTACAAGTATTACATGGAAAATTTCAGAAACAAACAACTCATAATGTACAAATTGCTCACCTTTCTGGGTAGTGTGATGAAACTCTTGCTAACCTGTGAGTCATCCCTTTGTCTAGCATCTCCGCACTGTATACATTCACCACCCATTAGTCACTTAGCAGCCATCTTGATTATCAGATCGACTGTCTACTTATCACAGGGCTTGTGTTCAAGTAACCTGTATAGTCAGCTAATGTTATGTCACAAAGGCTACACCGTGCACCTCACTGCATCTCATCACATGGGCATCATATCAGCTCACATCATCACCATCAGAAGGGTGAGTACAGTACAGTAAGATATTTTGAGAGGCCAAATTTACATAACATTTATTATAGCATATTGTTATATCATTCTGCAGCAGGTCCCTAAAGAATAACTTCATTTTGTTCAAAGCCGTTTCGTTATAATGTTGCTGAAGAAAAACGGTAAATTAATTCCCAGCCAGGGCCATTGTCAGTGTGGCGTCTGCAAGCCCCCCTGCCCCCATGCCTGTGCGGGTTTTCTGCAGGCACTCCGGTTTCCTCCCACATACCAAAGACATGCGTGTGAGGTGAACTGGCAAGCCTCAGTTGTCCCAGTCTGAGAGACTTGGGGTGCGCGTGAGTGTGCCTGGCGAGGGCAAAGTGGCCTGTCCAGGGACGACTGGACCCGCCTTGCTGCCTGAGCTGCCGGCACAGGCTCCGGCTATCTGAGATGCGCAGCAAGTAAGTGGGTTGGCTGACCCTTATCTTATTCGTTTTCATTCATCTTTCTTAAATGTATCTGTAGCACATACTTACTTAATTATTAAATATTAAAAGTGTTTTGGGTCTTTATTTAGAAGTTTCATGGTGTTTTTGTCGCCAGAAATGTGCTGTGGGAACTTTACTCTTATCAATTAGCCTATGGTAAAATTGGTTTCATTATAGGTTTTGCTTAAAGTGGCAGTTTCTGAGAACCTATCAAAACATTAAGTGAGGACTTTCTATATTTTATTATTATTGTTGTTAATTTCTTAATGTACATAATTTATAAAGTAAACTTTATCAAAGTTATGTAGGTATAGGAAAAACATAGTGTGTAGAGGAGTTGGTCCTGTGGTGGTTTCAGGCATCTCTTGGGGGGCTTGGAATATCCTCCTTGGATAAGGGGTCGCTACTGTATTGTCATTAACAATCATTTTTTAAAAGATAAATCATGGCTTATATAGTTATATGTAAGAAATAGAAAGATCTTTATAATTAGTGAACATTGCAAATAATTTTATGTTTCCCATGCAATTACCTTACATGATAGGTAGAGTGCAAAGGAGATGACCGACATGAACCATAAGAAAGTTGGGTTGGTTGGGACAGCCCCTGTTTTACAAGCCCTGTGTTATGAGCCTGGGAAGGAGAAGGAAATAACCTTTATTGAGAGACTTTCTGGAAGTTCTGCTGTTTGGAGTAGAATCACGGGACTGGAAAAATTCTTTAGGAAGTATGTGGTTCACGCTTCTCCGTCTGCAGAGCTTGGGACGTGGGCTTAGTGAGGCTGAGACCCAGAGCTGTGCATGATGAACGAGCCTGCCAGACCGAGGGGGCTCATGCTCATGTCTCCTGCTTCTCAGACATATGTTTGTGCCTGGAACAATGTTATGCTGCTGTTTTGGACTCTTCAATTTTGAAGAAACTGGATGTGAGAAGCAAAACCCTCCTGTGTGGATTCATTAAACATATATGTGACCCTGGTTTTGTAGTTTTACAGACTGGAGATTTATTGACTTAGGAAAATGAAGGAGTTAAGCCTCCCAAATACTAAATTAAATATACTCATAATTTTAAAAAGCAAAAGTTATTTAGAAAACTTTTCTTAGTTCGACAGAAGCCAAGACTCCTCTCGGAAGGAAAGCAGGTTGAGGCGGTTCAGTTGGGCTGTGCATTGTGTTTTTCTTTCTGAGCGCTCGGAGATTGGCATCACCCTGCAGTAGTGTCACAGCCCGCAGTCATTTAATGCCTCTTCTTGTGAGGCCAGGATTCCACGCCCAAGTGCATTTAGTAGGTCAGTACAGTAATTTTAAATGTCTTTCTTTCAATCTTTTGCCATCTTCAATTATACCTTTCCACCCTACTATTTGTGTAATTTTCTTCTGTCTGAAGTCTCTTTACTGTTGTTCTCTATTGCACAGCATGACAAATTACCCATCAAGCCATATCTTTTCAGCCCAGAAATGCGCAATAACACGGAGTCACGGCATTATCACATGTTGTGCACTTTATTTCCCACAGTTCATTCAAGTGTGTCATTTTATTTTCCTGGCTTCCTTTTGTCATCATGGAGATTAACCATTTTATCCTTCCTAAACTTTAGAAACAATTAGAATTTCATTATAGTGGAAGCTGAGAGTGAATGCTTGCTCAGTACTGTATGGAGTGTACTTTTCATATTATCGGTGGCAAAATTAAAGCCATGAATCCCGAGTCCTTTACGAAGGAGAGACTTTAGAGCTTATTATACAGCTGAGTAACCCTGGCTGTGGACAAGGGAATGATTTGAGCCTGTGACCACCAACCACATTAGCTGTAAGAAACCATTTAGTCTGACATTGAGTACCTGATTCTTCTGTTCTCCTGGGAATTGTGAAACTCTCTGGGGCCCGTGTGTTCTGTATACAAAATCTTTTTTCCCCTGTTAGCTTTGGCTAAATACCAATAGTGTACAGTGTACAATGAGATACAATAGACATCGCAAGTATGTGTTAGAAAATCAATTGGTATTGATGTTCTAATCAGCAGGGCTGCAGCTGGTATGTAGACACATCACTGGAAATGGTGATTAAGATCGCATTCAAAAGCATTAAAAAAACCCTCACAACATTTAGATAACTGTTCAGATAGATTGCTGTTTTACCGTGATAGTAGATGAGCTGGGCAGCCAGTGATACTTCTAGATTCCACTAGACTAATGTGTAGGATGTTTTATAACAATATATTTATATGTTAAATTTATAATTTATTTTAAAAATATGTACTTGTGGGATATAATATAATAGTTGTTAGAATACAAACAAACATAAAGTTCAGCACTGACTGGGTAGCTCAGTTGGTTCGAGCATCGTCCCAGTGCACCAAGGTTGCAGGTTCAATTCCTGATCAGGGCACATACAAAAATCAACAAATGAATGCATAAATAAGTGCAACAACAAATGTCTCTCTCTCTAAAAATCAATAAAAAAGTTCAAAGTTCTTTTTCCACAGCTAACTTATGGTCCGCAAGATGCTACATACAAGCTGCTTTAGAGAAAGCGTAGAGAAAGGAAAGACGTGTGGTTACAGTTTAGCGTTAGTTTGAAAAATACGTTAAGTGAAGAGACTGAGAGAGCAGGGGAAGGTAGAGACACAGAAAGAGAAAGAGGGAGGGAAACGGAATGGGAGGGAGAAGATGGAAATAAACGTGAGACCGCCTGGAGGAGGACAGGCAGTAAGAATCATGGTATGGCCCTGACTGGTATGGTTCAGTTGGTTGGACACCAGCCCACAGGGCAAAAGGTCAGTGGCTTGATTTCTGGTCAGGGCACATGCCTGGGCTGTGGATTTGGCCCCCGGTTGGGATGTCTCAGAGAGGCAGCTGATAGATGTTTCTCTCTCACATTGGTGTTTCTCTCTCTTTCTCCCTCCCTTCCCATTTCTCTAAAAGTAAAGAAAATCTTAAAAAAAAAAAAAGACTCCTGGTATGACATAAGAGGTTTTCAGAATCCAAAGAAATGGAACAACAGGTATAGGAGACACAGTTTTCTATCTTTCCTAAGCTTGGGATTTCATGAAGGCAAACTGCTATTGAGAAGAGAAAAAAACTGGTACTTTAGCACTGGACAGCAGTTTCTTAAACCATAAAACACATTGAGCCTTCACATATATGATTTTAACTAGCAGCCAGTAATTTAAAAAAAAGAAAAAGAAAGTGAGGGAATTCTGGGAAATGAAAAGAAGAAGCAGCAAAAACTGGGGAGAACTTCCTAGTTTTCAGATTACTTTTAAGTATATTTTCCATGTATTGTCATAAACTACCTGCAGATAAAATAGGACAGGAATTATTAAAGGTCTTTTGATAGTTGGAAAAAATGAGATTCAACAGCAGATGTACTTACATAAAGTCACATAAGCAGATAGACAAAGAAGTATTAGAACTGAAGTCTAGGATTCTGCTGTCCGGTATTGCATCCACAAGCCACGTGGGGTTACTGAATGCTTGCAAAGTGCCTAGTTCTTGCTTGTTTATTTTTTTGCTCGCTTGTTTATTCTGTTGATTAGGTCCCACTTATAGGTGAGATCATATGATATCTGTCTTTCACCACCAGGCTTATTTCACTTAGCAAGATGCTCTCCAGTTCCATTCATGCTGCCACAAAGGGTAGTAGCTCTTTCTTCCTTTCCGCTGTGTAGTGTTCCATTGTGTAAATGTACCATAGTTTTTTGATCCACTCATTTACTGTCGGGCACTTCGGTTGCTTCCAATTCTTCTCTATTGTAAATTGGGCTGCTATGAACATTGGGGTGCACAGGTTCTTTTGAATTGGTGTTTCAGGATTATTAGGGTATAATCCCAGCAGTGGAATTGCTGGGTCAAAAGGCAGTTCCATTTTTAGTTTTCTGAGGTAATACCATGCTGTTTTCCACAGTGGCTGCACCAGTTTGTATTCCCACAAACAGTGCACTAGGGTTCCCTTTTCTCCACATCCTTGCCACCACTTGTTGTTTGTTGATTTGTCTATGATGGCCATCCTGACTGGTGTGAAGTGGTATCTCATTGTGGTTTTAATTTGCATCTCTCTGATGGCTAGTGACACTGAGCATCCTTTCATGTGTCTCTGGGCCCTCTGTATGTTCTTCTTGGAGAAGTGCCTGTTCAGATCCTTTGCCCATTTTTTAATTGGATTGTTTGTCTTCAAGCAAGCAAAACATAACCAGCAACATTGAAATAAAACACGAACTGATAGTAACCAGAGGGGAGGAGGAAGGGGGATGACAGGGGAAAAGGAGGGGAAGGGTCATTAAGGAACATGCATAAAGGGCCCATTGACAAAGCCAAATGGGGGAAGGATTGAGGGTGGGAGGTGGGGATGGTTGGGGCTGGGAAAAGTGGTGGCAGGAAAAATGTTGACCAAAAAAAATAGACAGGGGGAGGCTAAAAATAGTATAGGAAATTGAGAAGTCAAAGAACGGATATGTACAATCCATAAACGTGAATTAAGGGGTGTGGGGATGACGGGATGGGGTGCAGGGTAGAGGGAATAAAGGGGAGAAAAAAATGAGACAACTGTAATAACATAATAAAATATACCAAAAAGAAAGAAAGAAAGAAAGAAAAGTGCCTAGCTCTATCTGAAATGTGCTGTCTTGGTTTATTTATTATTTAATTGTATTCAATAAAAAATTAGAAACCATTATTTATCAGGGTGATTCTAGACATTATGTTCAGTATACTTTGAGGAGACAGAGAGATAACAAAGGGAGAGAATATCTTTTCTGGAATTCTCTAACCAGATCCACATTAAAGGAAATGTACAAAATATTCTTTCATTAGATTTTGTTAAATCTGTTCTAAAGGAACTGGAACTAGTATAGATGTGAAAAACCTGAGATTTTCTTGGCTGGGTGAGCATGCTGATCTAACACACCCAAGGGCATTTTGGCAGGTGCACAGGGTGAGGATATGTGGTCTTTCATACAGCGAGTCCAAGTGGGCTCCACCCACGCAGAGGAGGACCTTGGCTTAGGACAAATGAATGAAGCACATTAAGGGCTAGCTGTATGAAAAGTGCAGCTCAGAGTAGGAATAAAGGAATCGTTGAAAAGCTAATGAACCATAAGATCGCTGTAATCATCTCTTAATAGGTACATCGTTGAATAACACTGGTGGGCCGCTAGGTTAGTTGTAACTCGCTACATCTGATTTCATGAACTATATAGCAATGAGCACTTAGTTCTTGTGGAAAGGACTGAACCTACTCTTGTCACTTAGCTCACCCTAGTAATCACTGCTAGAGATTCCAGTCTCGGCAAATGTTAACATCTTTACAGGAACAGTTTTCAAAATCTGGAGTGCAACAAAAGAAAATCAAACAACTATTACAATTTTTCAAGGTTTGAGTGGAAGGGGAAATTATGCTTGTGTGATAATTTACATGAAATTCCACTTTAAACATTCTAGATGTATTTGATACCTGTCATTTAAAAATTAATAACTGCTTTCCTTTAACAAAGTCTGTGTAAAGAAACCCAATCCACTTCTGAACAGTTCTCCTGCCTTCCCAGATACATGGAAATTCACTACTGTTGCTGACAAACAAAATGCCACAAGATTTGTCATACAAATCACATTATAAGAGGTTCCAAAAACTTGACAACGTTGACAGTTGTTTTCAGCAAATGGCTGCTTTACTCTGTACTGTCAATGTTGATGTCCCCGTGCACATGTAAAAGAGCAATGTGATTAAGGCAAGCTTGTCCACGCTATATCTGAGCCAAGTTTTTCGTCGCCGCGTGGCACTGAAAGATTGCTCAGCTGTTGCAGATAAGGCAGGAATAGCTAGCAGATTTCTGCCATTTAAAAAAAAATTCTCTGGGCATGCATTTCTGTAGGAATTTACCAACATCTGCTGCTGACCTAAAGTTTTCTATAGAAGTGGCATATTTAATTTATATAAATAATTCACAGTGGTATTGGTCAAGCCTGATTTCCTTAGAAAATAATGAATTGCATTGAACAAGACGAGATGGGTTGAAGTTTAATAACATTTATATTCACTAAATTGTCATTTGAACTTCAGTCCTCATACTTTTTTGGCCCATCTTACATTTATTTTCTGCATATTCTCTAAATTATATTTCAGCAGAGAAACTTTTTATAAAGAAGAATAAAGAGCTAAGAGATTTTGGTGATTCCACAGAAGGCCTACACTTCACACTTATCTTTTTTTATAGGCTCTCTGAAAATGTTTGATTTTTGGAAGCTAATTTATTCTGGGAGAGTTTTGTAGTTGAATTTTAGTGTTATTTAAAATTATCATATGTGCTATCTTCAAAAGAACATATAGGATTTAGGTATTTACCATTTTTAAGGTAACTTTTGATAACCTCTAATTTATTTGATTTTGGACATCATTTATTTAGCATTTTATTTACCATTGCTCATCTTTGAAATTTGTTCTCTGTGTTTATATTATTGTAATGCAGTTTCTTTTGAAATATGAGTGCTCTTCAGGTAAAAATACAAAAGTTAGTCCTGGCCATTCAAATGTGTCTTGTAATGCATTTGTTATTTGATTCATCTATTCTTATTCTTGGTCACCTTCTAGTACAGCTGCATGCTTTAACTGTCTGACTTGTCTTTGAAAATCCTGAGCCACATTCTTTGGAACAGTTGCTTCATGTTGGTTGAAATTCTCTGTGGCACTTTTTTCCATTCACAGGAGCCAACAGCCACCATAGCAGACACATAGTTTCCAAGGACTTAGGCCTGGTTCATGATTTCTGAATCTCAACAATTCCTTGTAGGAATTGCATTGCCATGTAGAGTCTGAATCCCCTGAGCTGTAAATTATAACAAAAGAGTATACATTCAGATTGTAACATTAAATTAATGTACGTCATTTACAAATATTTTCATTCTTGTAACTAGCAGAGGGTCACAATTTGAATACCCACTAATAAAGTAAAATTAATACAGTGGCCACAAGTAGATACTTAGCTGAAGACATTAGCAAAAAAATTCTTTTAGGAAAATTAAAAATGAAAAGAAATTTCAACTAGAAAGAGTAGTGGCTTTCATAAAATAGCTCTATATTTTCTAATCTAGATCCACATTTTCCTGTGAGCACCTAATGTTGTCCTAAAACTATGGCAACCAGAAGTTTGCATTTTAAGTCCCAAATTACTGCCTTTAGATCCATTGAAGGGTCTAAATAATAGGTCGAGGTAACAAATACATAATTTTAAAAGTTAACAAAAAGTTACTAATGGAAATAAAATGAAGATCAATATAATTGTGATAACCTTTAATGCCTGCCTTACCTGCACTGTCAATTAAAGATTTCAGGAGGCAGAAATCTTTGTGAAATATTTGCCAGAGCTAACATCTTTGATTTCATGTAGCCAAGGGAGAAGAAAGGAGAAAATTCTCACAGATTCTTTAGATCCTCTGATTAAGCAACTGATTAAAAAAGCATGAGTGGTTTATAAAAAAAAAAGGTTTGGAGTAAATACAGAGAAGCAAGACATGCATCAACAGAGAAGGGCATGCAACAGGAAAATATGGGCATGCTCTCTTTTTTCATGCCGATTTTTATTTTCACAAAATTTTATTTTGTATACTTTCATTAGAATCATATTGATGATGACTTATTATACTTGAACAATAGCTTACAAGCTAGAAATAAGGTTTCATTCATGAGATTTATGAAGTTCTGGCCTTAGCTTCTTCTGGCCTTAATTTTTATTTTGTTTTTAATTCCAAAAGTGTATAATCTGTCTGAACCTCAGATCTTTTTACTGCCAACCTCTTCCCAAGGCTTTGGTTTAATTCCTTTATAGATATGTCATTATTTGCATATACACAAATTGTAAAAGAAATTCCTTTCTCTAAATACACACATATAATTATGTTCTTCAGTATTCATTTTGAGTTCACCTTTTGGCATAATAACTGATAGGAGAGAAGTGAGGATAAGCTGTTCTTCACAGACATTTGTGAGATACCAGGAAAATGAGGTCTGTCCAGAAAAAGTCCAGCCATTGTTAGTTTAATGAGAATGATTTGCATGACATCTATGTAACCCGGCAACCAAGAAGGCTGGCCTGGAATGCCCATGCATGAACAATGACGACTTCACTGTACTAGTCAGTGGGGGTGGTAGACACCTTTGGGTGAGCATGTGTACTGTGTGACCATCACAATCAAAATGACCGAGCAACCAGAACAATGAATCTGCATCAAATTTTGTGTTAAGCTTGAACATTCCTCTGTGGCAGCAATATGGATGGTTCAGAAGGCCAGAGCTATGGGCAACTGGTGACTGGCAGCTTCATCACAACAACATACCTGCTCATGCATCACGTCTCATGCAGAGGGTTTTGGCAAAACATCAAATCAGCCAGGTGACTCAACCCCACTACAGCCCAGATTTGGTGCCCTAGAATTTCTATCTTTTCCCAAAACTAAAATCACTTTCGAAAGGGAAGATATTTCAGACTGTCGATGAGATTCAGGAAAATACAACAGATCAACTGATAACAATTAGAACTGTGTGAGGTCCCAAGGTGCCTACTTTGAAGTGGACTGAGGTGTCATCATCTTATGTACAATGTTTCTTGTGTCTTCTTCAATAAATGTCTCTGTTTTTCATAGTGTGTGGTTGGATACTTTCCAGACAGACCTAGTATATCATGTAAGTGTCTCAAACACTTGCATTTCACTTATGTTATCACTCTTCAAAGTCATAAAAACACCAGTCTGAAAGGTAAGTGGATTTTACTAGTGTCGGATGAAGGAGGGTGTTGGTGGTTTCTTATTTGCTTTTAAACTGTCTCAAAAATTATGTAATCAGTCATTCTATAAATACATGCATGAAAGTTTTATTGTGTTTTTCTGGTGTGCAAGATGAAATCCATCTACTGAGTATTTCTAGTGTTGAGAAATATTCTACTAGTGGGTTGGATTCTATGTCATTTGGGTATGTTGCAAAATACTAGCCAGGGTTTAGGAATGAAAGGATGTTTGAAAAACAGGCCTCCTGAGGGCTGGAGAGTCCTTCTCTCTAGAGCCCACATCCTCCGTAAGAGGCCCAGGGTCACTGTGCTCTGGCTGTATGTCTGGGCTGTGGTAGTACACAAAGATTTCTAAAAGGGGTGAGAGTAGAGGGTAACTAAGTACATAACTAAATTTTAAAATTGCATGTTTTGTTCTTTTGATAAGATTATTGAATGTGATGAAGAAACTACAAGGGCCTGTTGTCACCTCCAGGATAAAATCTAGATTCCTTAATGTGGCACAAAAAGACTTCACGTACCATCTGCTTTTAAGAGTCTTCTGTATTACTTCTTTATTACTACAGCAAGCTGTGAATTAAGAAATATTAACTATGTTCTGACCATAGCTGGAATGTCTTCTGCAGTTTTATCTGAACATATCACTCTTTCAAGATTGGATTCAAATGACATCTTGGTGAAACATCCCCTGACCATCCAAGAAAGTCAGTAGGTTCTTCCACGTTTCCCCTGTTTTTGGCATTTATCCCTAGTGTATCACACTGTATAGTATTTGAACATATATGTATCTCCCAACCTCAACTGTAGTAAGCCTTTTGAGCATAAGGATTGTATCGTATCCATTTTTGTATTCCTTCGATATTGCACAGTACCTGGCCTATAGGCGCTATATAAATATTTGTTGAAGGAGATGCAGCTTTGTACAACATCTGTGTCCCAGCCTCTGATCATTAACAAGAGTTCACCTGTCATAAGAATCTCTTGTACCAGACACAATGGGAACTCCATCTACAAACGAAACGCTCTCTGTGCATATCACTGACATTCAAGAGCACTTACAGGTTCTTTTACCTTAAGTAATGCTTATGTCCATGTGCGGTTCTTTTTGTGGAGCCAGCGTCATTGTCTGAGCATCACACTTTGTACAGACACACTAATTTGGATACATTGCACCTCATAAAGATTTAGCAGAACCACCTGCCCGCCATTTTCATTGAAAAGTATTCATTACAGCTCAAAACTAAAGTTGGTAGGGAAAATTAACTAGAAACCCTGAAATACTAATACCTCACATAATGACTAGTGAATATTTCAAACACTCAGACCACAGCTAGCAACTTAGAAATAATTAAATGGTCATAGAAATGAGAAGGGAAAAAGTCCATGTAGTCAATATTAATAGAAGAGCATTTCATTCTACTCAGACAGAGCCTACTCATTCCTACTTTACAGTTTTAATGAACTTTTGTTTGTTTCCAACTTTTATGAGATTAGAAAGGTCATCTTACTCAGATTTGAGATTATAAGACTTCTAGATTCAGGCAAATGAAAGAAACAATAAATGCTGGCTGGTAATTGGATTATGGAATATCAGAGAAAGCAATGTAAAAATAAGTGGGAGATAGAAAGGCTTAAATTAATAGTTCTAGCTAATTTAGCCTCACCTGTGCATTAAGGGCCAATTTTATTAGGCATTCCTCGCTTCCTTCCCTCATACACCTACCCATTTCTCCCCTTCTCACAATTTTGCTCTGCTTTTGTTGTGTTAAACACACACCACCCAATTTCCCCAAAATCTTAAGGTGGCTCTTTAGAGGTCAGTACATATGACGGTTCAAGTATGGGGTCAATATGTGAACTGAACATTTGGTACATTACTACCCCCTCCCCCACCACCATAGTAAAATGTCAGCTTCTGAATCCCTGCAGCTCCCAGTATTTCCCCATGGAGCTCCCAGATGTGCCCAGTCTTCACCTGCTTTCTCACTGTACTCACTGCTTAGATGCCTCTAATACCTGCCCTACTAAACCAGTGGGCCTGCCTGGTCTTGGGGTATGGCCATTTTTATCTGAGACCTTTTGCTGCTAAGTCTGGGCCGCCTGACTACGGAAGTTTGAGATGATAACTTTTAAGCACCTCTGGATTTTATAACTGACTCACTGGAAACCTCCAGTGAAATATGTAGAGTGACAGTGGCCTTAGAGGTTCAGGGGAGTAGTAAAGATGGTCACAGCAACCATGGAATTTTCACAGCAGTATTGTCCTTTAGACTATGGACTATAATGGAGACAATCTCCCCTCCAAAGAATGCCTCTCCTCTAAGAAATGCCATGTTGTGAGTTTCTTTGCACATATCACTGGCTGTCATAGACCTCCACAGACAGAGCTCTTCACCGTGGAGTGGGTGGTTCTGTAATGCCGTGCCACCCACGTGAAGAGTATACCTGGGGCTTTAATTTGTGTCGCATTGCTTTGCTGACTATGAATTTTGAACTACTAGTGTTACCACCTTCCACTTACTGATAATTTACTATTCTATTATACGCTTGTGTTTTAGATCAAGTTCTTATGGTACAGTTTAGGTGCTTTTATGTGCATTCCTGCTTGCTTAGATAAAATTACAACACATGGGTTAATTAGTAAGATGTGTATGTTCACAAAGGAAGACACGTTTCCCAAGAATTTCTTCTCCCGTCCCCAGCAAATTGTATCATGTAAATGTTTTGGAGAAGTAATGGAGTCATTCCCTGAGTGGCATTTATTATTATTTAGCAGTCTATAAATTGATGATTGAGTAACTAACAAAACTGTGCCATTTACCCTGGTTGCAAACGTCATCTCCATAATTCAGTAACTTCCACCATCAGGACTGTCACAGATGTGTGTGACTTGATGTCCACCCCGAGGACAAATTTTTAGCTCTTTGGAAACTAAACATTATTCTCATTATTTGTCAACCATTTGAAATTTTCCCATTTATTCTTTGGGGTCTTGAGAGCACGTAGTCTTCAATGAAATGGAAATATCTGTTGCAGGGGTAACATGGTAAACTGCCACAGTTAATAACTTTTATTGGATTCATTGGTCAGTTTGGTGAAGGTAGGCCTGAGAAAGTAGGATACAGGGGTGTCACCTGGAAGACACAACAAAAGGTGGAGAAAGAAGTTCTGAAAGTGAGAGCTGGAACCTCTGAATTTGCCTATTATTTATTTTATATCAGTTATAAAAAATATTAAACCCTCGTTATGTAATTGATTTACTGAAACATGCTGGAGCTATCTCTAATTTTTTCTAAAAACCTGTATTTTCAGGGTACTTGTTATGGTTTCTCCAATTCTTATTTTATTCCCTAAAAATAGGTAGTTTTATCAGCAATGACCTCTAAAGTTCTTTTCAACCTTAACTTCCTATGATTCATTCTTCGTATTTTTTTCCTGAGGAGATTTCTCAGGATGTTTGGTTCTGGTTCTCATTTACATGGTAATGCCGAGGCGGTGGTTTATCGCGATGAAGTCATCAGTTTGGGCACAGTCTTGATGGAGAGAGCTGATCTCACCAAGATAATCATTCAGTAATTTTTTTTTTTGGCATGAGTCTAAGGTTCCTTAATTATATCTGGCTCAGCATATGGCATTGTACATAGATTTTCTTGCTTTTCCCTCTGTTGTATTTCTAAATTTTTACAGATAACGGGAAGCACTGACACCTTTAAGAGGGACTTATAATACTCTCACTAATGTTTCCTATTATATTTCTTAAAACCTGTGTCAGATAATACACTGCCTAGAACTAGAACGTGGAGATTCTTAATTTTAATGAACCTTGTGAAAATTGACAGATTATTTTTCATGTTAGAGTAACTCAGAATTTTTGTAATGCCTGTGCAGCTCCCAATAATTTAGAACAATAAATATTCAATATTTAATATAAAGAATTTGGGAGTGGGAATTTTGGAAGAAATGAATTGATTTTAAAAAGTTATTAACTTTATCGACATGAAGTAAATTATGTCATAAATGGTAGGTATTTTGTTATGCTTTATATTAATTTAAATGAAAAGGATATAGCTTAAGAGATAAATTCCCAACATGTAAGGTTAGTAAATGAATATACTATGTATAAAGTTGCTGGTGAGGTGGGAGATTCTAGTCAATAAAATCTTCATAATGATTTTCCCACAAACGAGCATTTACTGAACAACCGTAAAATTGGTATAGTCAGCGTGACTTCTTAAATATTAAAGGAAAACTGTCAAAGATATAAAAAATCGTGGATATTTATTTTTTATAATATGTATGCTTTCAGTAAGTGCACAGAATCAACTTTGCTATTTTGCAGAATTAACAGTTATGTATGACAATGAGTCACAAGAAATTCTCATTGAGGCAAACATTTCAACTGAAGTTGAAAAAGTTTTAGTACAAACTCCTTTCTGTGGGCCTACTCTCTTAACTCTATTGTGAAAACCAATAAGAAAGTATAATTAAAAAAATATTTTATTTATTTATTTTTAGACAGAGAGGAAGGGAGGAGAAAGAGGTAGAGACACATCAATGTGCCTCTCGCACGCCTCCTACTGGGGACCTGGCCTGCAACGCAGGCCTGTACCCTGACTGGGAATCGAACCGGCGACCCTTTGGTTTGCAGGCTGGTGCTCAATCCACTGAGCCACAGCAACCAGGGCAGAAAGTATAATTTTATATTAAAGCATTAGCCTTAAACAAAACTTCTTCAGGCTATGTCTTCACAAGTAAAGCCGAGTGTTTTCTAGCCATAGGCCAGTAGTGCCCGTTCCCTAGAAGGAAGACAGGGAGCAAGTTTTCAAAGAAGTGAGCTTTTTGCCTGCAGTGGCTTGGATGACTCACTCTGTCTCAGGGGATAATTTCACTGCGACCATTGAGATTTTTATTTTCTTTCTGGGAGAAGGAATAGATGGGTTTATTTTAAGTACAGGGCAAAGGGATCGTTAGTGGGAATTCTGCACAAAACTACCCAAGATGTATGCTGGACAGAAATCATTCATATTCTTAAGATAAGTTACTTGAAAATATGAGTATAATTATCCTTGAAATGTTACTTTTGAGTGTTTTGTTTTTATAAACTGTGCCCCCCCTTTTTTTCTTAGAGGGTGAAGGAAGCACTTAAAATAATGACGGGGGTTAGTGGTATTTGTAGACTAGGATTGTCTGGCAGTCTTTCTTTTCATCTTCAAATAAACAGATGACCATATGTAAAATAACCATCATATACTGTGAGTATTTTAAATCTGACTTTCACGTTTGGAATGTTCCTGACATCACCTACAAAGATCAGTGCTACCAGCCTCAAGTTTCTGCTTTGCTTAAATGTCCTCAAGAAGGCATAGAAAACTAAACCTTGTCGTGTGCCCTTGCCTTCCCGTCAAGAAACTCACCTCAGGCTAATGAATGCAGAGAGACGGTCCGTGCTGTGCCAAGGTTGTGTGCAAACTGCTCAGGATCATTTGGGGCCCTACTGGCAGCTCTCAAAGCATTCCTGGGTTTACAGCCCCCAGAATATCTTGGGCAGAGCTTGTTTCCCTAGCTCTGACCTGTTACTGAGAGTCAGACCTCTATGTAAAAAGAAGTGCCTCATTTTCTCAGGGGCTTCTCTCCAGAACCAGTGGCAAGTTCTCCTTTCCTATGATCATAATGCTGCTTGGGTTTGTTTTCCAGAAAATGCATCCATACATTTGTAGCTGGTGGGGGCACTGCTTTATTGCCCATTGTGGAATGCATACCAATAAAAACTACCATGATTTGTAACAGGCAGTCTTATATCATTTTCCAGGTTACTCAGATATTCAAACTTGCATAACCGGTCATCAGTGTAAGAGATTTTCCTTTAAGCTGTTAGTGTACTACAGCCCATGACTTTTCAACTCAGGGAATGACACTCATTTCTCTATCCGTCCCATTCAGAACAACTTCTCCTTTACTGCATTTAGAACAGTGTAACTGAGAGGCAATAAGGGAAGGCAATATCATGGAGTGGTTCACATTACGCTGAATTTTATTGTAGCCTGACATTGTGAGTGAACCTTTAGAATCCTTGAAAGCAGCATAAAGGAAAACCCGCTTCTAATGGGCTGAGGAAAAATATTCTGACATAGTGATAAGTGGGGCGACTTTTAGAAATCATGACTTGAAAACATTCTCTGAGCAAGTGCACTTTCTGTTGTCTCGATTCGCAGAATAATATTAAAACAGCCTGCCATTGGCCAGAACTACTAATTTTCCCCTCTAAGGGCAGGGCTTCCTTTTTAAAGACATAATGTGAACTACAACCTTTCCAAACTCCAGCTAAAATCCCCCTTGCCTTCCATTCTCCTTTCATTCCTCTCCCAAAATATTATATCAAAAGCATTCGAACATAGGTGCTATTAGAGTACTCACTTTAATCTACTTATTTTCTAACAGGACACATAATTAATGTTTATAATAATGAACTTTACATTTTTTCATAAAAAGCAGCAAATCATTTTATCTCCATTATTCTCTACTCTCAAATATGTGGTGTTGTATGTTCTTTAGGTTTGAATTATTTTAGGACACTAGTGCAGGTATATTTTTCAGCTACTATGGGCATGTCAGTAAAAACAGCAAAGGGCCCATCACCATGAATCCTATGGTTCAAATTAGAAAGGACACTTAATTAATAAGACTGGCAAGTTAGACTGAGAGACACAGAGTTTTGCAGGATGTTGGGAAAAGAAGCTCCCTTTTAGTAATCCAATCCCAAACGGTTGCTTCCCTTTTCCTCCCTGGCTACCCCTGCCACGTCCCTGTTCTTCACTTTTCCCCAATTAACCTTCTCTGTTGTTGTGCCTGGCACATAGTAGGTGCAGAGTAAATATTTGTGTGTGTGAATGAATGAAGGACGTTCAGGACACAAAAGCTTCTTGGTTCACTTGAGTCAGCTGGCTCTTAGCAGTATTCAGTGTATAAACTGGACGTGTTGTTGACAACTCTCTTTGCTCTTTGTGTGCATAAGCTAAGAATAAACAGCACTGAAGGGAAGGGAGTGCTTCATTCATCGGAGGATTACACCATCATAAACTCACCAAAGTGTACCACACAGAGCTAGTGATCACAGAAGACAGGCAAGCCGGGCCCCATCATTAAATATAGAAGCCTGTCTTCACTGTTTTTATCCAAACAGACAGTCTGTATTTTGGAAATTTCCACCACGCTTCCTTTTGAGCTGCTTCTTTTCTCTAGATACCAAGACAGAAACTTTAGAAAAGTAGACTTGGTCAGGAAAGCTGGCAAAATGATGGCAACATACGTTCCTTTGTCCCCCATGCCACATCCCCAGCCCCGTGCTGGGGGCTGTTGCGTTAACGCTTCTTGGCTGAATTTTGTGTCCCTGACAAATTTCTGTACTCTGATTGATAGACTCAAAATTCGGACATTCCAAGATTTCAGGTTCAATACCAAATGATTCCTTTTCCTCTAGACCAAATAAAAGTGATAATGTCTCAAGTCTATTCTTTAATTAAACACCAGTCATATAAAGAAATTCAGGTAGAATTGGTAAAGCTATTTGTGGCTTACCAGAAATGTTTCACACCTAAAGGCTCAATATTTTTTCTTTCACGAGTGAATCATTCTGTGTGTGTGTGTGTGTGTGTGTGTGAGTGTTAAGTACCGTCTTTGTTTTAGTTTATTTAAAGTATGCAACATGTAATCCTTCATGTAGCTTTCAAAATATTATTCATATTTTATAGCTTTTAAATACTTAATATAATATTGTATTATGTTATATTTCAAAACACTGAAATATTAAAAAATATTTTATTACATTGTTTTAGTAATTATACCAAATAGTTTAGTAATTATTACTAAAATTTTACTAAAATAAGAAAATAGGTGAGAATAATGGTGAAAGCCACAGAAAAGACAGAAGCATGCTCCTCTGTTGAGGTGACAGTGTGAAAACCAGATCGTTTGAATTCAGACTCTGAACAGGATTCCCATCCCCGAGTAATATTCAATGTCTGCTTGGCTTGTTTTAAAGATGCTCGCATTTCTCCCGTCCTGGAATGCCTTATGTGAACAAAGGTAACGTGAACATGTTTCTCTTCCTTGTCACCTGACAAAGCCAAATATACTCATGCTATGATGGTGAAATGGAATTGTACATTTTGTAGAAGTTGTTTGTAAACTATTTGTAAGCACTAAGCCAGTGTTCAGAAAGGAGGTGGGATTGGAGATGCTTAGGATATAAATTAGTCTGAAAACTTTAATGCTGATTAAGGAAAACATTTGGTTGCCAACTCGCATTACAGTTGTGTATGTATTCCCTGACTTTGTGAAGTAGTCTAGACGTAGTTGGGACTTGTATATTACAGTAACACCTTACTTACCTGAATACTGATCTTTTGGCAACTGTAGCTTTTTAGCAGAACATCTAGAAAATTTAGATAGTAAGTCTTTATTCAGAGTCATATTGATTACTATTTAGCATAAATAGTTAAAATATTTAGATCTCTTTTTCTATCTCAGAACAGACTGGAAGGAAGAAGGTGAAATAATATTAGACACAGGTAGAGCAGTAGAAACACCTTAACTAAGAACCTGGAAGTGAAACAGAAAGCGTCAACTTCAACGGCAAACAAGACACATGGATATATAATATAATAGTGGAGATTCACAATGACATAAGAGAAAATTTTTAATTTTTTAATATTTAAAATATTTTACTCATTTATTTTTAGAGAGGGGAAGGGAGGGAGAAAGAAAGGGAAGGGAACTTCAATGTGTGCCCCCTTCCTGGGACCTGGCCCGCAACCCAGGCCTGTACCCTGACTGGGATCAGACCAGCGACCCTTTGGTTCACAGGCTGGCGCTCAGTCAAGCCCCTGAGCACACCAGCCAAGGCTACATAAGGCAAAAATTTTAAATTTGCATTCCAAACATTTTTTTATGGCGGTAAGGACATTTAGGAAACACTTTATAAACTATTTAATAAAATGGCTAAAATTAAAGTGTTTAGTTTATATAATCAATAAATATTTATTTGGAAAATGAATGTCTGGGACCATCTCATTAATGCGATGGGTATTGTTTTAGGAACTGAAGACAGTTTCCATCCATTCCTTCAAAAGGTGACATTTTTTGCTCCTCTTATAGCCCCTCTAGTCTTAATTCTCAGAAGTTTTAACATGAATCAGAAACATTCCTTGGTAGATCAAAATACCCTACAATACTCATCAAAAGCACAAGAGTTGATATCTGGGATATCTGGAGAAATATACAATAAAATGTACAGTTTTCTACTCTTCCTTTGATGTTGGTATAGTCGCTATGTTACTGATGATGTAAACTGTGCAAGTAAATCTAAGCACTTAAAACTCTATTAAAACTCAACACTACTATAAAAAATAATGGCACCTGAAGAGTGACCCTGGGGATCCTGTGGATGTGACCCCGAAACCCCAGTTTTTGGATATTATGTTGAAAAAGAATTCAATATGTAACTAATGTTTTATAGTAAATACTTCATTTTACTCCTTTCATGAAACAACTGCCCTGTGTAATGGAAATACTTAATGTGTTTAATGTTTGAAGGTTGAGAAGGGAACCAGAGTTGTTCTAAGGAGACCTTCAGCTGCCCACCATGCTGTCGTTTGCCCATGAAGACATGCTTGCTCTCTGCTGTCCTCAGTCTGACACACCAATCGTTCACCCTTGGGAAATCTACCTTAAAACACAAACTTATTACTCAAAACAAAATAAGGCCACCAACATGCAGAGTCAGTAGAAAGCTAGGAGGACAGGAATGAGAACGATGCACACACAGCTTCCCCCGTTTCCCTATTCTCAGGTCTGGCCACGGATTGTCAGTTGCCAACTAGTTTTAAAGAGGCTGGTTTTAAACCATTTTAGTTTCTGTTCTTCGGAAATTTGGTAATGTTCTTTGGAAATTTGTTTTCTATGAAGGGCATCATTATAACAGAACAACTGCATTATAGCAAGAATTTGGCTGATCCATGAAGAATATTGTAAAGAGAATCTACTTATGAACCTGAAAAATACTAGACCACTGCATAGTCAATTCCACAACTTTGTAACCCTAATGGGTTCTTCAGAGTGCCAGATCACCAGTCTGACTGCCGTATGGAAACTGGCCATTAAGATGCTCACCTCCAGCAAGCTAATGCTGTCACTCTGTGTTCTCCAGCGTGGGCCTCAAGACGGAAGGTTAAAAAGCATGTTGAATTTTTATGCTAAAAAAGTGCATCAGGAGGGCAACTACATGCTAGGTTACCCTCCCAGACTGACCCCTGTCCTTAGGTTTTTATTGCCTGAACTGGCACCAAAGAAACTCCTCGAAAATAACACATTCCTTGTCCATTCAGTAGTTAATGATGCTTAAAAAAAAATCACAGTTTGTGACTGTGACCTAAATTATGCCAGAAGCTGTAAAACCATGGTTTCTTTAAATTCAAATGTGACCCACATGCTTTAAAACCACTACACTGACCCTACGGTGCTGTCGCTGAGTGTGCGTGTCCTCAAATAAGCGCACACACACACACACACACTCACACACACAAAACACTTGGCAATAAATGACTCGATAAAAGAAATGCTGTTTTTCAGACTTCCATGTTAAAGAAAAGACTCATGAAAGAGATGTAAGTGAGCTTTAAGCCAAACATTTGTTTGGCTTTGCTGCAGCAGGCTGCAGGAATGTAAACTTTTTTTTTTTCAATGACTTCAGCTCCTAATTTGAAAGCTTGGATTTTTAGGAGTGAGCAAGGACTATATTTGGCCAAAAAATTCTGCTGGCTTTACTTAGCCACTCTGCACATTCAAAACAATACTTCTTTATCAAAAAAACAATAGTCTGTTTTATTCACAGCACATGTAGAAGTTGGAACATCGACTAAATTCCACTTTCTTCTCTCGCAGTGTGTCTGCAACCAGCTAATGAGCTGCAACAGAGCCTGGCCTTCATTTTCAGCACATTAAGTTCATCCCTCATAGGAATTGTGGTCTGGCTGTGGCACCGCCCCTAGGTATGGGTGGGATTTGTTTCTTCTACCAGTGGTAGGTTAGCCACATGGGTACGTGCTGTCGCACCACACAACAAAATTTTCTCTATAATAACCAGTCTAAGTAGCCTTTTACCCCACAAAAGTAGATCCCATTTAATTTACTTTGTGTTTATAGCACTCCCTCTCAAACCGCATCATTGGCACAGACTGATATTTATACAACTTTTTATTTTAAACTATTTATTTAGAGTTGAAACTTCAGTAGCACTCCCTGTCAGATTCATTGAGCGTGCTTCAATTCAGGATACTGAAAATGTAAATTGGGAAGGGTGATGTGTGTTCATGGGATTTGTTTCCTCAGTGCGTGGACACCCACACAACTCTCACTGGGAGGTTGCACATGTGTTGATAAAATTTGTGATACAAATTGCTAACAGGAAATTTTATGTTGTTAGGTGATTAAAAATAATTGCTTTTGCTTATTGTGTCTCCACAGTTCTTTGACAACATAGTTGATCAAGTCAGTTATGTAACAGGCATCTGAATTTTTTAAATTTAGAAGTAGTAGTGTCCTTAGGGCTCTCTTTTTATACACAACACAAAATTCTATTATTCAATTATTCTAATGGAAATCTCTGGTCAACTGAGCACTTACCACAGAAGAAAAGGAAAATAAAGTTCTTGATTTTGTATCTGACCTATTTTGGGGCTTTACCCAAGTTATATTTTTCTTAAAGTTTTTTAGTTTTTTAACTTTTAAAGTGAGGGAAGGAATATAAATTTCAAACTGACACTGAACCACATAAAACAAAGCGGCATCTGGTCAGTTTTTCTACTTAGGGCGGACATTTCACGCTGTTAATGGTGTCGAGCCTTCATTTTCTGTGAGGTTCTGCATGTTGTTTTTAAATCCTATATTATTTCATGATCTAACAAAACAAAGTCTTGCTTGCATATTTGATCCTCTTTTACTTCCTTCTTTTGATGAACGCCTATTCATTTTCCATACCTGGCTTATCTGTTATCTTCTTTAGTGAAAAATGTCTCATCTTCTCAAAGAAAAGCATAGCTCTGTAAGAGTAAGATCATCTTTCGAGATAGTAACCAATGCTTCTGTCCTCCTAGTATTCCCTACAAGTTTTACTCTTTCTCTGCATTCAGCAGGCTATTCAGGGGAGGGACAAAAAAAATAAAACAAGGGAGAGTAAAGGAGTTAACTTCTTTGTTCTTGTAACTCAAAATTAAGGTCTCAATTGAGAAAAGAGATGTAAAAGAATAAGGGGTCAGTTTCTGTTGTGCTCCCCTCAACCCAGGGTAAGTAAAGACTTTGTGGGTCCTGGGAGGGGAGGAGACTTGAGAAGCGCCTAAGGGAGCTTAGATACCAGGGAGGGACATCCCTGAGAAGGGTGCAGACAGTGCCCAGAACGGTAAATGAGCAGAGAAGGGTGGGGGTGAGGAGGATGTCCCGAGGTCAGCACGGCAGAGATGAGAGCTTTCCTAGAGTATAGTGGGGAGGGATGGGGCAGTGAGGACTGGATTCTTCCCTCAACTCTGCTCTCCGGACTCCCTGGCACTTTTTAAGTCCCC
This sequence comes from Mormoops blainvillei, assembly GCA_004026545.1. Lineage (NCBI taxonomy): Eukaryota > Metazoa > Chordata > Mammalia > Chiroptera > Mormoopidae > Mormoops > Mormoops blainvillei. Next base: position 163,147 of record PVJD01002215.1, on the reverse strand, counting down.
GGAAATGAGAGGCAACTCAGCAAAAATGGAGCTAGAGGAGGGCTGATTTCTGCCACCGTGTGAATGGGGACTTCAAATCAAACAGTAAAGTATTTTGAAAAAAAAATGAAAAAGGTTTTGCACATCCTAGTTTGGCAGCTCCCGGTTTGTATGTATCAAAAGAGAAAACTATATCTTCAGTGTCGTACTTCTGTGTCAGAGTGTGCATGACACATAGTAGGCACACAGTAAACAGTTGGTAACAGAATGAATCAATCTTGCAGAGCAGGAGTTATATGACAACGGCTCCGTATCCTTGATCTGGTTTCTCTGTTGGGTCAGAAAAAAAGTTTTGCCTTTCCTGCCTTATTTTTGCTTGCTGCATGCCAGCTTGGCCTGTTTACTCCTGTGGTTTCCCGAATTCCAAAACAATGCGGCATTGCCCGAAATTACACTTCAGCGCTTTCTGGAGCGTTTCTGCTGCCCACCCGACTTGCAGTGACTCCACTTCAGTTTCTCGAACGGCAGCTGCTGCGATAGCTCGCTGTCACTAAGCCTCTACGTGCATCCACCCCAGAGGAGTTAAGTGGGACCACATCAATGCGAGGGAACTGGCTGTCTTCCAGAGCTGCACTGTGGGTCATTTTGTCTCGTGCTTTGGTAAAGTCTATTTTCTCCATGGCCTTTCAGTGGGGAGAGGGGCCTGGGATAGGGCAGAGCCTGGAAAATAGAAACAGAATGCCCAGCGTGGGTGTAAAATGTCCCCTTTCCCTCTTGAGCCAAGGAGGTCCATGCAGAGGACGTTCCACTTACACATTCCCTTCTAGTCTAATTTTTGCTCAACTTTTTTTTTTTTTTCCTGGCACCTGTAAACCAGATGGGCTATCCACTGACATACTGAGCTGTGTAGGATGAGGGGGCTTTCTGTTTCCTCCTTCAGCCCTTATAAAGGCATCTGCTATTTCCCTCGTGCACTGTTAGACCTCATATCCACGTCTTCTCAGTCACATTTATGTGATCAAGCACTTTTAAACTTTTAAGACATTAAGTACCAATGTCATTTTGAGGCCTTTTACACCTAGGTTTGAAATATGTAAGAAAGTGTAAATTGCACCCCCCACCCCAGTTCCTACTTCTTTCCTATATCAGTTCGTGTATTTTTGGTTACAAGTAGCAAAACATCCAATTCAAGCTGGCTTAACAGGAAAGCAAGGGCCTCTTAACTGAAAGGTGGCATAGTGTAGGTGGTTCCTTTTTGTCAAGAAAACTTGATTATTTCTGTCTTCCCACTCTGCCTTTCAGAACCTTCCTCATGGTCACGAGATGACCGCTAGCAGCAGACACCAGGGCTACCTGTTTTCCTGTTCATGTCCTATGGAGCCATGGAAGCCACTATGGAACCTCCTTTCCCAGAAATCCGCAGCAAATATATCCTTAAGTGGTATCTACACAGTTTTGAAACACACATCATATGCATACAACATGTCATTTTCCTCCTCCTTCTTTACTTCTCACCTCTACCATCCCTTTGGTTAAAGTAGATAAAAGAAAACGAGGACAATGTAACATATCAAAATGGGCCTGGATGAGATTGCAGTGAAGAATGTACTCTCAGTGACACAGACTCCAGCTGCTTACAATTAATCACTCTCACTTAATTAATTAATCAATTGAAGCTGATTGAGGCTGCAAAAAGTTTAGTGAAGCTGTGTTCAAGCTCCAGCTTTGCTGTTTACTAATGAGATGGGCAGTCCCAGTCAATTTGTTTCACCTCTCAGAAACCCAGTCTTCTTGTGAGAATCAAGCAAAATGCTTGTAAAAGAACGTTGATAATGTCTACATTTTCCAAATGCCAAGTATTATCATTATTGTTCCTGTTTTAAATAAAATAGAGAGACTGGTCTTCATTATAAGAGATTTGCGTTGAAAGGTTTTATAGTATATCAGAGTATTCATTTATTGCAAAAATAAAAATTTATGGACAGTTTGAAACTGTGCCAAATGCTAGCACCCTGGTGTGTATAAGTAAATATGAATATTAATTATATCTACAGAAAAATTAATGTAAGATGATATAAGAAATTGAGTTGCATCTTCCAGGGTATATCTAGAAAATTCATTATTTATCCTTGAGTAACCACTTCATATTTGTTTGACTTTCTCCCCTTTATTTCCTTTTCCTCATTTGAGTGAAAGAAAGAAAATTCAGTTAGCTAGGGACTTAAGTAAACTAGATTCCAATTAATTGAGCTTTTTGTATATATGTATTATGTTAAGAAACTTGTATGCTCAGTATTTTTTGATTTATAAATAACATTGCAATATATATTGTTAATACATCAACGTTCTTAAAATTAGAATTTTTAGCACTTCCTTAGAAAAACTTTTTAGTATGTAGCTAATTTCAAATTTTTGAAACATAAAGTTAATTGTTTTAAAATTTGGATTTTATGAGCACCAAAAACAAAACCTTCCTTTCCACTTGAACTGGCATAAAGCTCAGAATTAAATTTAGACCTTAGCTGAGAAATGGTCTATTTCAGGTTCTTCTAATATTTACCTCTTTGCTCCTTTTGATTCATCTTTATCCAACTTTATTTTTAATTGATTTATGTTATATATTTCTACTTTTTAAGTGTTTTCATATTCTTTATGGAATTTACAAAAGAGAAAAAGAAAGATATGGAGGGAGGGAGAAAGGAAGGGAAGAAAGAAAAATAGAGAGGGATGTGAAGAAAGGAATGACCAGCTCAGAGCTGAGCAGTGGTTTGGAAATGAGAGGGAATCCAATGGGAGACCAGTAGTTGGTTAGAAGGTACAAATGTCAGAGAGTAGAAATGAGATCCAGACAGAAGGTCATAGCAGTAAGAGAGGAGATGAGGTGTAAACTTAAGAACTATTTCAGGTGAAGAATAGAGAAGACTTGCCAACTCAGGGATGATGATTTTGAGATGGTGGTTTTGAAATAATGGTGATGAAAAGCAGAATGTCAGTGATGCTGAAGGTTTGAACCCAGCTGATCTCAGAAAAGTTATGAACATGGAGTGTGGGAGGGGTTGGAGATAATGGTGCCAGACACTGTGCTAGCCAAGTTACAGAAAGCCTTCAACTTCATATAAAGCATCTTATTTAATTCCCTAAATAACCATGCCAGGTACTAGTATTCCCTTTTTACAGGTGAGTAAACTAAGAAAGAACAAGCTTTTTGTTTCATTTTATTTTTTAAACTGGTATTTCTGACTAACATATACACAGAAAAATCCAAAAAGAAATCCAGGTGGCTATTTGGTCAGTTTGATTAATGTAGTTATTCAGTGTGGACAATTCAGGTCAAAAAAGGCCACCCCACTTTCCTCCAAATACAATACCATGTTATGATCCTGTATGTGTGTGAGAATGGGTGTTTGAAGAAAATTATTTTTACTACAGAAACTTTCTTCTTTTTGTTGGCTATATAATGTTGACTTTACTCACACAGAATCTTGGATGTGCATGGAAAATGTAGCGCCATTATGTTGTCTATAACTACTCGTTCTCTTATAAATTTCAAGTCTTATATGGTTTAAAATTTAGTTCATAATAATTAAAACCACCCCTTTAGGTAATGCGGCTCCTTTAGGAAAACATGATTTGTCTCCCTGAATTCTCAACATTCTGTCCGCTCCTCAGCATCCCCTCCAGTTGGTGTCTGGGTGTGTGGTGGGGGTGGGGGTGGGGTAAGGCCTTTCACAGATGGCATCTTTGGGTGTGGAGTCCTCCTGATCCTCTCGTTTTCAGGGTGATGCCCCTTGTCTGTTGTCTTGATGGCACTCACAGCTGATGTAAGCGCTTTTATCTTGGCTTGATTGGCTCACGCTCACCACGTGCAGCACCTTGCCTGCTGCCTCTCGGCTCTGTTGTCAGCTCCCCGTGGGACAGGGATGGGGTGCTGTGGAGGCACCTGGTTTCTCTCCAGGCTACGCTGCCATGAAGTGGAATCTGTGAAAGCCACTTGTCAAAGCTAATAGGTGAGCTCTCAGGAGATTAATGTAGGCAGCCCTGGAGTATGGAGGAGGTTGCATTTTAGTCAGATATGGAATTTGAGGTTGTTTTTCCCTGGGTCTTCCCACACCTTACCACTCAGAAGAGCGAAAGCCAAAAAGGGAAATTCGGAGGCCGTCTTAGGTTCCTTTCCACACTCTTCCATCCTCAGTCTCCAGAAACAGAATGGGTGGGCTTTGTTTCCCATCCTCTTTGCCCTAAATTCTTGCACCAGAAAACATCTAGAAACATGGCCTGGGGTGTTCCTGGGTGGAAGATACCCTCTCTTCATTATGAAAATTTTAGATGGAGTCCTCCAGGTTTAACCTTCAAAATGTTAAATAAGGACTAAAAGAATTTAGCAAATCCATTCACTCTCCACAAAGCCTTGCTTTCAAGCTATATTCTTACCTTTTCCTAATCTAGGGCAAAAACTTTTTTGATTCTATCTTAACGGTCACAGACTGCAAAGAAATATGATTTAGAGAATGTTGTAAAATACATTGGTTTGATATTTGCAAAATACCACCCATGGTACCATTACATAGACACAGTCAAAAGTCCAGGAATCTGTGTAAGTAAATGTTCAGTTTATACTGTATAGCTTCTGGTAACATCAACATGAGATTCACTTTCTAATCCATTTTGTCTAGCAAGTAAGAAAGGTGGAGAACTGATTTTATTGTGAGTTAAAAATGGATATAAACTAGTAGTATATTTGGAATACAGCCTGTAAAAAAGAAATAATTATAGCCACCATGACAAAAAAAGCGGGCCGACACTTCTTTTATCAATAAAAAACAAATTAACAAAAAGGTGACTTTTACAGTGTTATGTTTCTGAGCTGTTTTTAAACTGGCATTTTTAGAGATTGGTTTCTAAGCATTTTGTCAGGAGAAAAAGCTTTAGTAAATTTTATTTTATGAATGCTACAGTTTAGAGTTCCATTTTATGTGATAGCAAAATAAACTCACTTCTTTTGTAATTTTTTTCCCCATTAGATTTCACTATTTGTAGCAGGTCTTGTCAAATAGAGGTGAAAATTAAATTATAGTAACATAAAAAGTATATCCAGAAAATCGTGTGAATTCTTTAATGAAAGGTGTACATTTGCTTTACTCAAAGGAATATTGCTTTTGTGATACAAACTGATAATTAAAAGTATTGAATTAGATATTTATAAAAGAATAGTGGGAAATACCCCCTATCGCATGCATTATATCTCTTGGTATTCTGTTCTAATTATGAGCCAACATTTTCCCCAAATTCCAAATTCATCATAAAAAGAAACATATAATGACTACATTTCCTAAAATAATCTCTGAAATTATGGACACATTTATTCGTGTTAATATGAGTTTTGCATTTGAATTTAGATGATGGCGCTGTGGATTGCTTTTCTGAATAATTTCATATAAGGACAGTTTGTAAGAACAGATAAAACTAACGGCAATTATAACATGAATTCTTTTTTTCTTCCTATATGCACGGAACGGCTTAAGTCTAGAACCTTTTTCTTTACCGTACTTGTCAAATCTTAGGGTTTAAAAATTTTTATTCTCATGTACATATAAAAATTATACATTATGGATGGAAGAATTATGGCAGTATTCTTTATTTCCTCCTCTTCAATAATTACATGTTCATCTATCACTCATGGAAAAGTATAGATCTGTAACTGCTGTAGTCTTGCGTCTTGAGAGGTACCTGTTTCTTCTTCTTATGAACTTAGAAGTATAGACACAAGTGATGCTCTTACCCATGTAATATTATTATAGGTTTTTTTTTCTGTTGTTTTTGGTGACCTAAAAATAAACTGTTAAAGATGATTTTTAAAAATTTCTTCCTTTGCGTGTGGTAATTTAGGCAACACCTCTGTAATGCGATTTGGCATGAAGATTTCAATACATATTTTAGTAGTGGGTAGAGGAAGAAACATACTTACTTAAGATGCTTAAAATGACTTTAATTTCAAGACTTTAATTTGTCATGATTTCTGAAAATTTTTATTTTATATTTTTGAAAAAGGGTCTTGTTGACTGCACACTGTATTAATTATCACTGCTAAGGGGAGATGTGTCCTAAACCTAAGTTTTCTAATGAGCACGCTGGGCACTGGTAGCATTCTTTCACTCTCCCTGCCCTCAGTGAGATAATATACAATTTAGGATATAAAACTACAGCTATGTATCATTGTCAAAAACTTTTTCATAATCATATGAAAAATGACACATTTTCAAATAGTTATGCTTTCACTTCACAAAGGTTTATCTTAAAAGCAACATTAATATGAAAATGTGAAAATGATGATCTTTTCTTAAAACATTTCTTTTGGTGGTCTAAGAGGGAATTGGTTAACATGATTTTTAATTTGTCTCAAGGCTTGTGGAAAGAAACTGGCTTTCTAGAATGTACATGGTTGAGCATCGTACAGAAATAAATATCTCCCCCCTTGGAATTTAAATTGTATCTAGTAGTACTATTTTTATACCTCTTACTAGGAAACGAAATACCTCTAAATTTAGTACTTTGGAATTTTATTTCTACTAAAATTTTCTTCAGATATTTGAGCACCATAGTAACAGCTTTGCAAGCTGATTCTTCATTACAGTTCTCCGATAAGAGCTTCACTCAAGACAGTTCCTTTGGGATGACTAAGACTAAAAATCAATTCCGATAACATTAGAACAAATTTAAAGATGAAGAAAAAAAAAACAATCAGAGAAGGCATGCACGCTGTGGATAAACAGCTTCCCTCAATTAAAAAAAAAATTGCTCAAAAGCTAACATGCAATTTTTCCAATTTTTAAAATTTCCTTATTATTTTTTATACCTAGGTAGGATTTTTCCCCCCTTTGGAAAAAAGTAACTCTTTTCTCAGAGATATGAAAAAGTTAGCTGAATATTTATTGCAGAGCTAAAGGCCTTTTTTATGCTTTATGACAACATTTTTATAAAACCTATAGGTAAGTAATGGGTGTGAAAAGATGAATGCAATGAATCTATTTTTTTAAGTTAATAATTAATTCATTATTTTCAAGAAAATCATTGCATTTTTAAAAACATGTAGTACACTAGACTGAGCTCTGATCATTTTAGAAAGAAATCTGTCAAAATAAATCAGGTTGATAACTGATTAGCAGAATGCGTAGTCTGTCATTTTTAAATGTGTGCCCAATTTCTTCCCATAAATCTTACCTTTAAAATCTTCAAGGGGAAAATTTATTTTGGGCACATTGGCCATGAATATCAGTTGACATTTATACAGTGCACAGAATTTATACTGTGGGTTAGGATGTCGGCCATAATTCTAGGCTGATAGTTTGTAAAGGGAAGATTCCATTTTGTACTGTTTATAAAATGTTACTCTGAAGTTCGATGCTCCAAGACTAACAAAGTCTATCCAAGTATATTCAAGCGCTGCAGTTTAACTTATTACATTCATTAAACTAGGCTTAGATTGTCCTAATTATATGTTATCAACAATTAAGGAATGGATCACATGCTACAGACTGGCTAAAACATTCTGTATTCTTGGCTGGATGCCAGCGGAGGTGCCAAGTTCCATTCTACCTTGTCATCAGCTGCATCTCTGCTTTTGCAGTGCAAGCAGCAGCTGTGCTAGACAAAGTAATCTAAATTCTCACATGTACTTTTCCTTTAGGAAATAGCTCACACTGAATTGCATTTCTGGTGTGAATAGTGCTACACCTGAGTGAGTTTGTGCTGAAAGTGTATTTTATGCAAATATAATTTTAAACAGATATAATCTTTTGTGACTTTCAAATGCATGTCCTATCAAAATAATGGTTTTACTTTTCATCCTGAAATTATTACCAAATGGATTCTGTGGGCAGCAAAGTACTCTTTGCCTGTTCGGCAATGATTTTCCTATACCTCAAATTACATAATTTTATAGGTGCTCTGTTTCAAAGGAAAACAATCTTTATTGATCCAGGCAGTCAGAATTAATCATGGATCTCCGATCTCAAAACTCCTAGCAAAAATTCTGTTATTCAGAACAGCCGTGTGCCAGACTCTCAACACCATACAAATCCTTGTGGGCTGATGGGTTTTTTTCAAATAGTCTGATGATTCCATCCAGTGTGGCTTCTGAAGCAGAGAGTCAGCCAGGCTTTCCCCTTAGCAGAGGCTGGTCCGGCCGATTTTATGAAGAGCTAAGTTTGACCCAGCTTTTGTGTCAAATTGTCATCTTTGTTCTTGGTCACATAAAAATGGATGTCAGAAGTTGTTCACCATTCCATGTGTTTGGTAGAGAGGAGATCCTGGAGTGACAGGTGTGTATCACAACAGGAGCAAAAGGTAATGGTGCCAGTGTGTCATGCTAGGTAAATAAATACCAACGACCCGAGGTCCTTTGCTCCCTCAATAGAGCCTGTAAAAGACAGTCATGGAAAACTAGTCCCTATAAGAAGAAACAACTTTAAAGTTCACCACAGAGTCTACATGTGGGTTGACGTGTACTTTCAGGTTACCAATTTACTTGGTTATTAAAAGCTTTTCTGCATCTTACATGAATCGAGTCAGAGGAGTCATGCTAAGTCCTTAATTAGAAAGAGAAGATATCAAAGAAATTCAAAAGACCCAGGTAAAGTCTCTGATTTGCATAGAATTTGTCCCGCACCACTTTGTAAGGCATCTGCTGAGATCATTTCTTACTGGGAAATCAAACTTTTCAAATTTTGCTTCATACTAGGAAATCCCTTACAATTCACAGAACTATGCCAAGAAATTCTTTGCCAAAACCAACTTCCTGGAATAATAATTTCCTTTTATTTCATAAAAGATTTTTCATTTTGTTTCCCTTTAGCAGATGATCTATCTAGGGATTCAGAGTCGTGTTCTGAGGGGAGAATCTATTCTGTTTGATCTTGATAATGTATTACCTTCTCTGCTCAGGAGCCAACCAGTCAGATAGTCCCATTTTCTGTACGTATCCTCTCTCTCTCTTATCTCTTTGCTCTTGGTTTGATATTGTACTATGCACCAGGCTATACTATAACAAATGCAAGTTTAAATAATATTCCTTTTTTCAAAAAGATTTTATTTATTTATTTTATTTTTAGGCAGAGGGGAAGGGAGGGAAAAAGAGAGGGAGTGAAACATCAAAGTGTGGTTGCCCCTTGCACGCCCCCTGCCAGGGACCTGACCCGCAACCCAGGCACGTGCCCGGACTGGGAAATTGAACCGGCGATACTTTGGTTTGCAGGCCAACGCTCAATCCACTGAGCTACACCAGCCAGGGCAAATAATATTCATTTTTTTCTGGCCATTGGGAAGAAAGTCTTGGTGAGATAGCCCGTTGGTGATGGTTTTGCGTGTTAAGGTTGTCATGGTCCCCAGGGCAGGGTCTTCAATAGTTTCTTGATGACTATGTGCTGACTGAGGCTTTTATTTGACTGACTTTCTTTTCACATGACTTATTATTCAGGTGCATTGTTCACCCCGTTTGTGATTTCTGACTCTTTGAGGGGAGCTCCTCCAAAGAAGTCCAGCCTTTTTTGAGTGGTTAAAATTCTCTTTCTTCTTCAGACTTTCTTTCTGGTCTTTTGTTAGAGATAACTTTATTTTCTCTTCATGTACTTCTTTATTATCTATTGCTTTTCTTACATCTTTTCTCTTTTGAAACAAACTCTTTTTATTTTTCTTTGTCAGATTTGTTTTCCCTTTGCTCTCTTTCATGTTGCCATTTAGGTTGAGGCTAAATTGCTGGGACAGCTGCTCTCTGTGACCTGCTCTAGACATTGCTGACCACATCGCCAACTGGCAGGGTGTGGTGCCTTAAGGTCTTGCAGGAGATTTGCTTCCAAATGGAAATAATGGAGTGACATTTTTGAGTTATATATTTGCGACTGACATGAGAGAATCCTAGTAATCTTAAGCATTTTAAAGCACATTCACTGTGTTATGGAAGTGATCGTCAAAATTCCAAATCTTAAAATCAATCCCATATTGAAACTGCATGTGAATATCTGATTTAGATAACAGTCATTGATTTATAATAGCATCAGAAATAAGCCCTGAGGAGTCATCTCTTCCTCTAGGAAGCTATTCTCGGTAGAAGACAGTGTTGTCTTTACTCAAAAGAATTTCTTATTTTATTTCTGTCTATTGTCTTATGACTTACGTAACTACTGATTATTTGAACTAAACTTATTCTTTCACTAGCTTACTCCTTTTTAAACACACACACACACATATACATATATATATATGTTCAAATATATACCCACCCTCACAATGTAGTGGGAAAAATAAATTTATTGGTTTATTTGTATTATTATGAGGAAATCTATTTTTTCCTTTCAAAGGAATAAAGGTTAATTTGGTTTTTCTTCAAAATACTTAGAATTAGAACCAACGTACATTTGGTTATTTTTGAGAAACCTTCCTTCCTTCCTTCCTTCCTTCCTTCCTTCCTTCCTTCCTTCTTCTTTTCTCTCTTTCTTGAGCCCAATGGGTCATTTGCCACTTCCATATTCTCCTTTTTATCACAGTCTTCTTTTCAGCTGCTCTGCAGTAAAAATATGTATAAGTAATGCCTAGTACCTCCATAGGAGAAGCCCAACCACTTAGGGGAATGCACTCTGTAGCCAACAGGACAAATCACTGAAATCCTCTTAGATTTTAGAGGGGAATATACTGAGCTATTCTGAAATCGCAAAGGACTAACAAAGTTCATTCCATTTGTCATTGAAATGTGACAGTGATATAGAACAAAACCTTTCTGCAGTGGGGGCTGTCTGCACTGAAGTCTTTTTGCAACAAGGAAATTAGGTCAGAAGAAATTTAGGTCAACACCTTACAGAAATGCCCCCATGCCTGAAAGGAACCAGGAGAACTTAAAATGTTACAAACAGAAAGGTTACTGTTTTTATATTTAATTTGAAAAATGGTACCTTCCAAAGCTTAGTGTGATATAAACTTAGTTATGATTCAGCAAAGAAAATTACCCCTCGCATCACTCGCCCTGCTCCTGATAAATCACGGGGCGATCCCACAGCACTTCCAGCCAAACCCAGCTTAGCTGGCCCAGTTTAATCATGCAATTCAAGAAATGTTTATCAAGATTTCATGATGTGCAATGAACCTCTTAGATAATTTAAAGGTTATAAAGATTCATAAGCAGCCTCCTCTCACCAGCTCCACTTTTGCCGTTAAGTAGTTTATAAGCTAAGTAGGAGGAAAAGGGTAGGGGGTAGATAAAAGCACAATACAATCTATAATTCTTCGAATCACTTAGCATACAGGAAATGAGCTTCTACCACGTGCCACAAACTATGAAAAGTGATGTACAACAGTTAAAGCAAAGTGATTTCAGGATGGAGAAGAAAAAGAGAATGAGTTAACTTGCCATGGGCAGGAAGGAATAATTTCTTGGAAAAGGGGCAGTTTAACTAAACTTTAACTGGGTATCATTTCAACAGATGGTGCCCTGTAAGAGGTGCCTGAGTGGAAGCATTAGGAAGGGTGGTAGGGTGACGGGGGCGGGGGTGCCTAGAGGAAGGGAAATGGGTAAGAGGAGAGAACAGTGTGTGCAAAACAAAGGGTCAGAAAAGAATGTGTTATATTTGGTGAGCAACTAGTGATCCATTATGTACTATACTGAGCACAGAGGACAGAAATCGAAGTAGTTAGAAAAGGTGAATTGGAATCCTGTTTAGACACACCTGGACTGCCAGACTGAGGAGTGGGGCGCCGATGGTGAACCATCCCAAACCCCTAGATTGGGATGGCTGGGTTGGCATCTCTGACCAATTGGATGGCTGAATAAAGTCTGGCAATGTAAAGCTATAAATCTTGAGCCATCATTCTAGGCTGACTCTAGATATAAGTTTACTTGATCAACATCTATACTATAAATGTAGAATACATATTTTCTAACAGAAACAAGTAGAACTTTACTAAATTCACTTTTTAAAGTATCTTAACTAAAGTCTAATTTGGTGTTTAGCCAGTTTAAACAAAAAATGAATGAGAAATATAAAAAATGAGCGTTATTTTTTAAAAATTTTCATTGGCTATGTGACCACCTTCTCACTACATACATCAGTTAGCAAAGTCTGCTTTCAGCGGTGGAAATTTCATTATCACATCTAATTCTGGTTTGGTAGCACATTAAACTTTCAAACAGTTAATGACTCTGGTTTTCTTTCTGTTCAGCTTTACCTTTCATAAAAGCACCGCCAAGAGGAAAGAAATGACAGTAAGACTGAATTATGAACTTTAAAAAGTTGAGAACAAGTAACTACTTGTACTGTGAAAGCTGCTCTCTCTGCTCTTGATTAACTGTCTGCAATAGGTCAGTGGTGAGCACTGCGTGCTGTGGCGATGACTGTTGTAGCAGACAGGCAGGTGGGGGTGCAAGGGGAGGAGCTTCTGTTAGACTTCCATCTGACACAGGGATTAGTTAAACCCTGCTTTAATAAAATGGCTTGTTTCCTAGGTGACTTCCGGTATCCTCTGTAGATTACAATTTTAACAAGGAATAAAACAGCATTTGTGATGAAGGATAGGTAAATTTCTTAATTGCTCACCTTGAAGTTCTTTGAAAATTGGTGAATGAGCACTTTCTGGGTAAAGCTTTGATCCCAGGAATAAGCATATGTGTGTGGTAGAGAGGGGTGTGCACCTGTGTACATGTAAATATTTGTGTGTGTGTGTGTATGTGTGTGTGTGTGTAAATATATTTCTCTATATGTGACATGTATCTGTATGCACAGTTTCATTTTTAACACACACACACACACACACACACACATACATGGACATGATTTAGCTGGTGACAGAAATATCAGGAAAGATGAAAGGAACTAATATTAGTTGATCTCTTACTGGATTTTCTCCATTGAGGTAGGTACTAATATCCCTCCATTTTTGATGAATTTGGGATGTAGAGCAGTTAAATAAGTTACAAGTTATGCAACACACCCAAAGTGAAGAAGCTAGAAAGCAGTGGGTTTCCAGTCTGGGCTGGGCAGCCCTGAAACCCAGAACACACACTCACTCTTTTTCTTTGTTCCCATCCCTCCCTGCCTTCTCATCCTTCCCCTTCTTGTCTTTATTGAAGAATCAAAATGGTTCACAAAGGACTTACCATAAAGTAAGTAAAATAAGTTAAATTCATTTAAAAAAGTATTACATAGCCAAGGTGAAGACGAAGATAAGAAAGAAAACACAATGAGGCTAAAAGTGCATGTAATGACAAATATGAATCTGATTTGCCTAGCAGCCAAGCTAAAGAAACAGAAACAGTCATTTAATTCACAAACCAGTTATTCAGAAGTACCCAAACCAACAAAGTCACAGTTTTATATTGCTTGTTTTTAATAATGTCCTTTGATTATGGATTTGGTACTAGTCTCTGATGATCTGGCTTAATTTATTGCTTTATCATTACAATTTTATATATAGGTTTACTCATGACACCCACAAAGACACCTTGGCGCAAAGAAACAAAATATTGGGAAATGGGTCCACACTTTCAACTGAATGTTCACCCTCAGAGGAGAGATAAGTTGTCACCTCTGAGAAATCACTGCTAAGGAAAGGACTGATCTAACAGACTGTGCGAGAGCCCCCATGCTGACCGCAGTCATGCCACAGGCATGTGTGGGCTTTGTGCCCATGCATGTGCCTGTCTCCTGACACCCTGTTCTGTGTCATTCTCCTACTTTGCCTGCCATCATTTGTTTATTATTATTTTCTCTGTTGTTCATGCAAAAGCCTCTCCACAAACCTACCATTATTTCACAATTGTGTACAGTTTTCACCTAGACCTCTACACGTTCTGGGAATGAAGTGTGTACATTGGAAACATTTGTAATCACAAATGAATGCTATTTTGTATCTTGGTTCAATGGAATAACTCATAGAGATGAGTGTTTTCAAGAAGAGCATGCAGACCAAAGACCCGCTGTAGAGAGTAGAAAACAAAGGCACGAGCCTGCTGGCTCCAGAACTTGCCGGGCTTCCTTTCAGTTTATAAAGAAAGAAGTGGACTTAGGGTAATTTTGTTTGATTGCTTGTAATAGTGTTCTAAGAGACTATATATGGGTATTTTCTCTCTTCTCTGATACACACACATACTCTATAGGGAATAATAATTATTAAAAATTGCTTTTCCATTTTATTAAACCCAATTTAATAAAAACTTGCTATTTAGAAAAAAAAATACTAAAACTGAGTTTTACTAGCTTGATTTGTTTTTATAGAAGTGCTGGCGACCCAACAGAATTGAAGAGAGATCAAAATATTCTTATATCCATTTTAAATCTAAGATTCTCCAGAAAGTCAGAGAAATCAGAGGAACCGCCAAGCAAACTAGGTCACAGATAACAAGGCAGCTATTAAAACGACTTAATCAATTATTTGCTTGTTATTTCTTAATATTTCACCCTGTAGGATATTTTATATAGGACCCTCATTTAATACTCCATTTTAAAGAGAAACTATTTTTAACGTAGAAAAACTATAGAATCATTTAAAATATGATGAATGAAAAAGAGCATTCATTAAAGAAGAGGTGGGGGGTGTTACCAGAGAACTCTCATTTAGAAATCTCTTCAACTAAAATCACAAAATTATAGTTGATGTGGTTAAAAACAAATTTAATATTTTACCTAAAGAGTATCATTTGTAACATTCTAGTTTCCCTTATCCTATTCTAGGAGATATACTTCCTCTAAGGGTTGAGTTTCCTGCTGCATTTCGCATCCTTGGTTTTTCCATTGTTGTATCTTCCTTTCTTAAGCCTAGATTAACCTATTAATTTAAAAAGCCGTATCTTTCACAATGTGCTAGGAAACCAAGCCTGAGCAACCAGATACTTGCAGTGCAACAAACGATTTTATCAAGTGTGTTCTGTTCACTTAACCCCCAAAAGGCAAAAACTACGTACTTTGCATTATACTATCATACATGAAAATGGGTTGAGTTTATGACTCTTCCAGTGTCACCAAACCTCTTCGTGGCCTTTTGGAGCCACTTCCCCGAGTTTATGGGCATCTATTTGGCTTAGGATTGAAGTCCATGGGAGAAAACGTTTTAAAATACATTAAATAGCTGAGTAAAATTCCATTGATTCAGCATTTGTCCTCATTGCATTAGGATTCACAGGCATATATTTCCTAAAAAGAAAAAATTAGAGAAAGTATATTCTGCAAGGTCACACGCTGCATGCTGGGACATACAGAAATGGCCCTTTTACATGGGGGAGTTCACTTTCTTCTGGGAAAGAGGAGACCTTCCCAGATCACTATGTTCCGAATGAGGTATGTGTGATGGTGGGTGGTATGCACAGTGTTCCTCCAGCAAAGAGGAGAAGCTCCGCACCTGTCCAGGGCCTGGGCATGTTAGGCTAAGTCAGGGACAGTTTTCTGGATAATACTGTGCCAGGGTCCTAGGGGCTGAATTGCAGTTAGACAGGTTAAAGGAGGATGGAGTTATAAAAGGGGGGAGGAAGGGCATCCCCCTGGTGAGAGGGGAGGGTAAGACACAAGTCCAGGAGGGAGTACTCCAAGCAAATAGTAGAATTGCTTTCTTCTTCCACTACTTAGTAAAGTATTTTTTTGTTTGTTTGAGAAAGACTCTGATGAATAGTGAAATATCACTTTAGCCCCTTTTGTCCCTTTTTTGTCTTTCACACTGAAAAATGAGAGGATGGTCTAGAGTATCATCAAGATTTCTTTAGATTGTGGTGTATATATTATATGACTGTCACCCAGCCATAAAATAATGAGGAAACCTCACCATTTGTAACAACATGAATGGACCTTGAAGGCATTATGCTAAGTGAAATAAGTCAGAAAAAGAAACATTGTGTGATCTCACTTTTGTGTGGAATCTAAAAACAAACAAACAAACAAACAAACAAAAACATCCCATCACCACCACTAAACTCATAAAAAGAGCACACTTGTGATTAATGGGGGAGAGTGGGAATTGGAGGAAGGTGGTCAAAAGGTATTATATCTTCCAATTATAAAATAAATAAGACCAGGGATGTAATTTACAACATGAGGACTGTATGTAACCCTGCTGTCTGATAAATAGGAAAGTAGTTAAGAGGTAGGGCCTGAGAGTTCTCATCACACGAGAAAATTTTCTCTCTCTCTCTTTTTTTTTTTTGTATCTATATGAGATGGTGGATATTAACTAAACTTATTGTGGTCACCATTTTACAATATATGTAAATCAAACCATCATGCTGTGCAACTTAAACATCTACAGTGATTCATGTTAATTATTTCTCAGTAAAACTGGAAAAAAGTTTAAACATAAAAATAGATTTCTTCAGGGCTCTGATATTATGTGATTTATGTATTTAAGTAAGATAAGAGAGCAGAACCCTTATAGTGTTTGTCATTATCAACTGGATATTATCTTCGGCAAAATAATAAAACTGTGTTTCTTTTTAGACACAATTTATAAATCAGCATATTGGACTAGAACAGGTCTTTCCCTTCATGGAATCTGATTAAAATCAGCTTTCTTGCACAGAGATTTGTTTTCCCAGGAATATCCCAGGAGAGCATTTTTCCAGCTATCAAGCAAAAGCTGTGGTCTTACTGTTGATTTCAGAATCTGAGATTCTTTTGAAAGAATCAGGCAAAGAGTTAAACAATGAGCGATAAATCGCTATTGAAAAGTTTTACATATTTGGAGAGTTTTTATTATGCTACTTTTAAACTATGGGAGAAATTTAAATTTTTACCTTATGTTTTTGTAAAAGGTGTAGGATTGTCATTAACAGCAAGCAACTGAGAAGAAAGCCCAAGATTCCAAGGCTGGTGTGTCACCTTATTGTCACCCATGCCTCAGGATCCTTCTAGCTTTCTGCTCCACAGCTGTGACAGAGGAAGTTCTGAACAAAATGTGACCATTTTAGGCAGAAAGAACAGGGAGGGTGAAAGGACAAATGCATGTGCCAGCTGAATCAGCCACACCCAATAGCTTCTGCTTACGTTTTATTGGCAAAACTTAGTCATAGGGCCACCCACCTGCAAAGGAGGTTGGTAAATATAGCTTTTAGCTGATCACGTTGCAACCCCCCAACTAAACCGGGCTCTCTTAAAGGAACAAAGAGTAAATGAATTAAGTTACTAGTTACCTCAGCTATAAGTTTCAAAATTAAAAAAATATATAAATCTGGCTCAGAATTTCAAAATAAAAAAAGAGTCTAAGTGGGCAAAAGAATAGAGTGTCTAAGAGGAAAGTTAGGCTTATTGCCTAACTGTACTCTACCGTGACAATCTCTTTCATATTTGTTGACTGAAATCATTTGAGCTACCATGAGGTAAACAAAACCTGGATGAGCAGTTAGGAGAAAGGGGTTCTAATTCCAAGTCTCAGGAAGTTCATCTTTCTGAGTTCCTGACTAAATTGGAAATTTTCAAAGTTTTCTTAAAGCTGTGACATGCTTGGTTCAAATGGATGTTACTTGTAAATAGTTAAGAGCAGCATATGCAAATCGAAGGACATGTGGTGTGATAGATCAGAAATCCCATTTGGTTCTCTCCCCAAAGCGTACGGGAGAAGAGATAGTCTCTGAGCTTCTTCCTGGCTTTGCCATTTCATGTGTCATTTGTCAGCAGGGGCCCAACTCTAGTTGCCTCAAGAAGCCATGTAGTACTGCTGGAATAATTTAGACATTGTTGTAACTGTACATAAAATGTAATTTTGAAAACATTATTTTTTGTTTTTAGCAAATGAATTATATTTCTCTGTCTTTCAACTATCTATTTGCATCAGTCTCTGTTTTGTACAACTTCCTATTACATTCTTTTCAAAATGTGGAAATGGTATGAAGCTCCTGGGAAATTCTCAGAAGTTTGCAATTTAGATTTTTGCATTTTTCCCTAATTTGTTTGGCCTCCTACATGGATGTTTAGTCTTATTTTTTTTAACTAGTCTGTTCAATACTTAATTCACATTTACAACATCACACATAGCCCATGGTGGGGGGGGGTAGTAATGTTTTTGCTTCAAAGGTCACCATAACAGGGGGTCAGTGAAAAATCAAACATGACTTTAAAACCATGAGAACAGAAAAATACCCACAAGACTGAGCATGTGGACTGAGTGCTAGATGGGTGGTCAACCCAACCCAGACAAGCCAGCAATAGCCCAACCACATAACAGACCAGGAAACTCCAAAGTTGCTAACTAAGAAGCCAGTTTTATGTTATTTAATTTTTTTCAAGAATTCTATTTCCAGTCACTACTATCAAGGGGTAGAAAATGTGCTGATTTCTTCTGTTACTCCTTATTGGCCTTTTATATAAGGTGATTTTTATGAAGATATAAAATGCATTTACATTTTGGAATTTTATGAGCAGAAAACAATATTAACTTAGCATTTTCCCAGTATATCAATTAAAATCATAAGTATTCCTTAATTTTTACATAATACATATTTAGAAATTAAAATAAAACTTTTAATGAATTAGTGGCTAGTATAGTTTCATTACTTTAATTCTTAATAGTCTGAGTAGAATCCTGGACTTATAAAATCTTATTGCTTTAAATTTGCCTGTTAAATCCAAGTTTAATGAAGTCTTCCCTTTTGGGGGAGTGGGGTGGGAGAAAGTCGCAAGTTTGGAGTTAATCATATTTAAAACAATGCAAAGTTTTCAAAATTACTTTGGAAATTAGAATTTATAAATTACCTGAATTGCTAATCTTTTCCATCTATTCAGATAAGAAAATGTTGCATAGCGATAGTTTGGCTTTTGATCATTAAATAGAATCCCTAACATGCTTTTTTAATAGCTAGGTGCATTACTTAGAATATTTGGCACTTATATTCATTTTGGTCATTCACCTGTAACATGGATTTAAGACAATGCTTCCTTCACATGCTAAAAAGTTAAGCGTATGTGATAACACAAATATTGCATTGTGGTTTTTAAAAAAATTATAATTGAGTATCTCTAGCTTAGATCTTTTTTCTTATTTCCAGACATGTATATAGTAACTCCTTGACGTATGTGGTGAAATTATTATCAGAGAAGCATGAGTAATCCAAAAATGAATTTATCAAAAATAATTTTCCCATAAGAAATCATGGCAAAGGACTTTATGACATAATTTTCAAAGCTGTGTAGCTGCCTGTTGATTTTCTATCTGTGGCCAAATGGAACAAAAACACCAGGGACCACAGTCCCTCACCTCTGGGTACCCACAGAAGAGATTAATTCCCACCCATCCCTGCCCTTACCTTGTTGTGCCCTGGGGAGAGATGGCCAATAAACAAAGATAGCCCTAGGGAAAGATTTATGTGACTGTTTTCTTTTTATTCTTCCACCAGAATTCCCAGGAAGCAAGATAACTAGGCTACAGATTTTTACTGTGATTCTAGGCTAAATCAAAAGTGACTTAAATTCCAAAAGCAAATTTTGCATTGTGGGTGATTCAATCATAGTACAAGCCCCATTAGTCAGGCATATTACTACAATCAGAAGTCTGGAGTTAGCAGCAGGCTTAAAGGTGACCAGTTAGTTAACTACATGCAGTGAGAGCATGCAGTTTAGACTGAAAATGGGGCTGGCAGGAAGGGTAAAACTATGTAACTATAGAAACCAAGCAGTTTGCTATAGTCAGTTTCTAGCAGATTTTTCAGCTCCTCCCAAACTGACCCTAACATCTTTCCTCCCAAATAAGCTCATTTCTCAGGATTCCCTATCTTACCTGAATTACTACAATAACTCTCTAGCTGGTTCTCCTGTCTCCTTTGCACTTCAGACAGAATGATTTTTCTAGTGACCTTCAGGGTAAAATCTAAACATGGCATGAGAGGCTATTGTCCATCAGGGCATACCTGCTACTCCAGTTTCATCTCTCTACACCCTCATGCACACCCCTGGCTAAAGCCCGAAGTCTCGGAAAGTACCACTAGGCTTATGCCTGCATGCTCTAGCATCCGTGGTTCCTGATGCTTGCAACTCCCTTCTCCATTATTTGGCTTGACTCTTACTTAACCTTCAAAAACTTACTTAACCATGCCCTCTTCTGGGTGCCTCCTGGCAGCCTTCTCTCTGGAGCCCTCACACTTTTCATCCAGCATCTTATGCCATAACACCTACCTACCTCAAGTTTTTGTCATTGTGAATTCACTGTGGAGCTCCCTGAAGGCATTTGGGTGTTCTTTGTATGGCAGTATCCATAATGTATAGTTTAATGCTTGACCCTCAGTAGATACTCACTAAATATTTGTTAGTGAGTGAATTTTCAGAAACTAGACAGGCTTCAGTCTCTCAGCTTTAAATAGTTTGTTCAGTAATGTGTCTCTGGGGATATGCAGAGCCAAGACCTATATCCAGGTTAACTAGGTTTCTTGTTGTGTATTTAGCTGTTAAAATCAAGGACAGTATATATAAACCATCTTAAACTGATCTCTGGGATAAGCAGATCCTAAGAATGTTCAAGTAGACAGTGGAGGTGGGGGAACTCTCATCATGATAATGGATATTAAAAGTGAAGGTATGATCATGATGCTGTGGGCCAATTAATTTAAATGTTTCCCATGCAGTTACATTGAGGGATAATGAAATTACAGGAAAGATTTTTTTTTTTTAATGTTCAAGTGAGAAACGTAAGATACCAAGTGATTGCTGGCGGGGCAGGGTGCGTTTGGTTAACAATTCCTTCTGACATCGATACATTTATAGAAGCTGTGTGAATTTCCAATAAGTGAAAAGCAGTTATTGTTTATTTGATCTTTTTATTACAGGTTTTTAAAAAACATCGAAATGCCTTTAGGGAAAGGTAGAGGAACATGGAAGCCATGTGAAAGAATGAGCTGAATCTAAAATACAAACAAAGTTTGGATGAACGTCATGCTGGGTTGCAGGGACTTCTGTTTGATTTCTTGGTTGTATTAACTAATTGTTTCTTTCAGTATCCAAGTCTGTATAGGACTGAGAGCCTCTGAATCTCTTAGACTCCTCCGTTTCCATCCCATAAATCCTGAGCCTAATTCTTAGAGGTGAGCTAACCAGCTCTCCTCCAATCTGCCTCATCTGTATTTTCTTCAGAGTCAATTCTAAGAGCCTTTTAGCAATTTTCCATTTGACTCCCCCAAAATGGCCCCTAATCATGGTCAATAAATATCACCATACAACTGAACCAAATTCGGCTTGGTTCAAGTCACCATACCAAGTGCTTAATAGTCTAGAGTTAGAGACGAGCTTCTTGAGTAGATATTTTCCAACCAATAACATGCGATGTTATAGAAGTATGACTAAGAAATATAATTCATATGAATGAGGATGTGATCAGTTCAGAAAAAAACAGGTGAGCATGAAAGATCTCAGAAAAGAAGTGAGTACCTTATCAGGGTTTCAAACAATAAACTGAAGTTTTACAGTTAGATGAGATAGGGAAGGAATTCCAGGGAAAAAGAACAGCGTGGAATAAAGCTCAGAAGCATGAAGCAAAGTGGTATAGTTTGAGGCACTGAAGTATAAAGTTAACAAAACAGTTGTATTTAAAAGGGAGAATAGAGGAGTAGTTAAGGGATATATCATAAAGACTATCCTTGATTAATGTACCTGAACTTATCCTTGATGTTTACTAGAAGGTAGTAGAGCATTCAATGCAAGTGTGTGCCATGGTCATATTATATTTGTTTTAGATATCAATGAGGTAGGTGGGAGAAACGTGAGTATAGAGGCAGGAAGCACAGTTAGGTGGCATCGTAATATCTCCAAAGGCCTTCACTAGCCCAGCGGCTGGCATTTTTTGTTTATGTGTTTGTCTTCCTTCTGACTGTGAACTTCTTAGTAACAAGGATGTGGTCTTAGTCATCTCCATTTCCGCAGTGTCTACTGGCCTACCTGACATGCAGGAAATTAGTATCGCAAAAAAAAATTATTTCCAGAAGTTGTATTTATTCTGTTGTACTATTAAAGTGTCTTAATGTATGACCTTTTAAAATTCTTTATGGAGATAAGATTATTTTTTGTTAGAAGTGCTGCAGTGATTTAACTGTGAGTTTTAATCATGAAATTAAGAGGATATTTTGTGTCTGTAAAAATAAGATTTGTGATATATATATATATACACACACACACACACACACACATGACATGAACAATTTACTTTAATGTATGCATTCAAAATAACAATGATCCAATATTTCTCACTGAGCCAAGCATGCAGGTGAGGTTTTTTCCCCATGTAGTGGCAATAAATGTATACAAATTGATATAAATTTGTCATTCCATTCCCGTTGTATAAAAATAGCATGCACAACCAGTTTATTTGAACAACTAGAGCATATTAAATGATTCCTATAGCTTTTCACTCACTTTTTTTTAACAAAAAAAGAAACACTCTAGTCACATATAGTCATACTAACAATCTCATTTCAGTAATTAAAATGAACCCCCAAATCCATGTAAAGTTAAAAACTTCTCTTGCCCCCATTTTTGGTCCTGCAGCAGATGAGGAAATGTCCTGTGGTCTACCTAATGACCAGCTTTGGAGTTTCACCCTTCCTTCTTGGGGTGACAGGGAGGAGAGGCGGGGCAGGTACAGTTGTGATCTGTGTTGGCTTGTTGTGTGTACACAGCTGACCTGTGGGACGCTGGTCAGTTCAAAGATTCTCTCACCTGGACCATCCAATCACCTCTTTTCTCTTGAATGCCCTAACAGCTTTGCTTCTCAACTTGGGCATCAGTTAGGACTCCACAGCTTCTCTATGGTGAGTTTGCCTTACACCCAGAAAAAACATTTTTGAAAGAACCCCTTAACCAACTTCCATCTTAAGGACCCGTATTTAGTCCACAGAAACACGGAACTTGACCCTTTTGTCAGGAGTGCCACTGGCTCTGAGTAAGCTGTATCTCTTTTCTCTGCCACCAAGCAGGGAACTGCAGCTATATAGTCTTAATGCCTGCACATCTCAAGGGTGGACTTAACACTAGTCCTCTCTCCTCCAAACTTTAAGGAATAAACATCAACCACCCCGAGAGGTATTCTCAAAGCTCTCTCAAGAGTGAGGAGGATGAAAAATTGCGACAACCTCCAACAACTTTCTCCAGAAGAATTCTTTGGTCTCTTTCAGTTTCTTCAATTTCAACTCTTTTAGACCCTTGAGGTGAATGAATGCTGTCACCAAGTGATTGTAGTCTAGCTCCTTTTGAGTCTGGTCTAAGAAGTTTAGTGCCTCATTTTGGCATGTGGGAGAACATGCCACCTATTGTTTTATTCTTACTTTGAGGGGCTCTCCGCCCAAAACTTTAACATAAAAGATTCTTGTTTTTACACAGGCAAGTATGAGATGTATGTAAATCGTGGCCATTAACCAGAATAAAACTAGTATATCTATGGGGAGTTAAATTCTTAATCATGGCACACAATAAGCAAACAATATGGAGCATCATTTTGAAAATGTAAAATCACACAGAAATCAATTTAACAAAAATTGCTTACTACCTCCTAAACACTGGTATTATCCTAGGTGCTTGATGTGTGAAAATTAAACATATTGTTCTTTCCTCATGGAACTAACCATCCAGTGAGAGAATCGTATGGTGAAACATGTCCAAAAGTAATCACAATACAATTTAGCATCACAATAGAAAGATCTACAAAGACCTAAGGGACCACAGAAGACAGAGTATCTGAATTTAGTAAAGGCTTCACAGAGCACACTTGAACTGGACCTTGAATGACGAGAGGGCTTCCCTAGGGAGAAAGGAAGAAGGGGCATTCTGGAGGCACAATGGTTGTGTAAAGATAAGAAAGCGAGACTGGGATGCTGTGGTGTGGGACCAATGAATAGGTGCAGCTGGTATCCCGGCTGCTGTGATTGTGAGATAGGAATTTGGGGACTGGAAAAACTCTACTCTATGCCAAAGAGTTTCAACTTCTTCCTGCATATAATGGGAAGTTAAAATCATTGTTTTGCTTTTCAAGTGTTTATTTAAAAATATGACCCATATTATATATCAATATATAGAAAGGTGATCAGATACATAGGGTTTTTTCCTTTTCCTTTTTTGATTGGGTCTTTCCTCCCAATTCTTCTCTCTTCTTTCCATCTTTTCCCATCCCCTATTGACATTTTTCCCTCCTCAGTTCATGTTAACACTAATTTTGTATCTTTTATTTGTTTTCTCCTTGGTTATATAATCATATTCAAGTGTACAGTGTGCAAATATATGTATATTCAATATCCATACACACAGATTTTTTTGGCCATTGTTTGCTTTACAAAAGAATACTTTGCATATTTTTCTGCATCTTGCTTTTCTTACTCAACTATTCTTAGAGAAAATATCTCCAAGTCCATAGGGCTAGCTTTTTGCAGGTTTTAAAATACACGTGGATATGTTGGGAATTTTATATCAGAGATAGGATGCTGGAGTGGAAAATTAGCTAAAAAGGAGAAAGAAACTGGAAATGGAGGGTAAATTGAAAGATTAATTAGGTACCAAGTGACAGGACATGAGCCAATGCCATCACAATTTTGGAAAGGATAGGTCTTTTGCGCATAAAAGCCTCAAATAAAAAATGTCATATAACATATCTCAATAAAATGCCAATAGCTACCATTATCTAATGACATTATATCTGAGTGTGCTGATTAGAGAAACATAGGTTCAAAATATTTATACCAGCTTAGCTGGAGTTTTTGGAAAGTTTTTTTATTCCTCCATATACATCCATATTTCTTTACTTCCTCCTTTATTCTGCACATTTTTCTGCAAAATACCCCCGATCCCAAACTCACTGTGAAACTCAGATGGCTAAATTCATTTGTGGTTTAGTTTAGAATTCATGCCCACATTATCTCTGAGTAACAACAACATTTTCCATCTTCTAGTCACACTATCATCTTTCCTTAGGCTGCTCCATGTTGGATGTGTTTATACTACTATTTACCTCTATTTCAATTAATGCAGTCAGGTAACAAATTACTAATGCCAGCTATGATTAGGACTCCCAGTACTGTGTTGAATAAGAGAGGTGAAAGTGGATATCTCTGTCTTGTTCCCAATCTTAAGGGGAATGTGTAGTTTTTTAAAAAATTTTTAAGAAAGATTTTATTTATTTATTTTTAGAGAGGGGAAGGGAGGGAGAAAAAGGGAGAGAAGTATCAGTGTGTGGTTGCTTCTCGGGTGCCTCCTACTGGGGACCTGGCCCACAGCCCAGACATGTGCCCTGACTGGGAATCAAACCAGCAATACTTTGGTTTGTAGTCTGTCATTCAGTCCACTGAGCCACACCAGCCAGGGTGGAACGTGTACTTTTTGCCTGTTGAGTATGAGGCTGGCAGTGGATTTGTCATAAATAGTCTTGATTATGTTTAGGTATGTTCCTCACTTCCCACTTTGCTGACAGTTTTTATTGCCAGTGGGTGCTACTGGATTTTATCAGATGCTTTTTTTGGTGTCTATCGACATGATTATGTGGTTTTTATCTTTCACTTTGTTTATATGGTATATCACATATATCGATTTGTGAATGTTGTATCAATCTTGCATCCCCAGAATAAATCCCATTTGATCATGGCGTATGATCTTTTTGATGTATTTCTATAGTTTGCTAATACTATGTTGAGAATTTTAGCACCTATGTTCATCAGGGATATTGGCCTATAATTTTTTTTTCTAGTGTCTTTATCTGGTTTTGGAATCAGGATGATGCTGGCCTCGTAAAATGAGCTTGGGAGCTTCTTCTCTCCTCTTGAAATTTTTCCAAATAGTTTGAGAAATAGAGGTGTTTGTCCTTATCCGAATGTCTGGTAAAATTCACCTGTGAAGTCATCCAGTCCAGGGCTTTTGTTTGTTGAGAGTTTTTTGATTACTGCTTCAATTTCACTAGATGTAATCTGTCAATTCAGATTCTCTGATTCTTCCTGATTTAATTTTGGAAGATTGTTTTTGGGAATTCATCGTTTCATCCAGATTGTCCAATTTGTTGCCATAGAGTTGTTCGTAATATTTTCTTACAATCCTCTGTATTTCTTTGGTGCCAGTTGTTATTTCCCCTCTTTCATTTCTGGTTTTATTTATTTGAGTCTTCTTTCTTGATGAGTCTGGTTAAGGGTTTGTCAATCTTTTTTATCTTTTCAAAGAACCAGCTCTTAGATTCATTGATCTTTTTTATTGTTTTATATAGACTCTATTTCAATTATTTCTGTTCTGATTTTTATTATTTCCTTCCTTTTACTTACTTTGGGTTTTATTTGTTGTTCTTTTTCAAGCTTCTTTAAGTGTAAAGTTAGATTTTTTGAGTTTTTTCTTGTTCTTTGAGATAAGTCTGTAATGCTACCAAGTTCCATCTTAGGATTGCTTTTCCAGTGTCTCACAGATTTGGGATTGTTGTGTCCCCATTTTCATTTGTTTCAAAGTATCTTTTGATTTATTCCTTGATTTCATTGTTGACCCATTCATTGTGTAATAACATGTTATTTAACTTCCCTGTCTTTGTGCGTTTTTCACTGTTCTTGTGATTGATTTCTAGTTTCATAACATTATGGTCAGAGAAGATGCTTGATATGATTTTGATCTTAAATTTATGGAGTCTTGTTTTGTGTTCTAGCATGTGGTCTATCCTAGAAAACATTCCATGTGCATTTGAAAAGGATTTATATTATGTTGTTTTGTGGTAAAATGCTCTGAAGATATCAATTAAATCCATTTTATCTAATATGTAAGTTAAGACCGCTATCTCCTTGTTGATTTTTCTGTCTGGAAGATCTACCTATTACTGTCAATGGGCTGTCAAAATCACCAACTATGACTGTATTGCTGTTGATCTCTCTCTTAAAGTCCACCAAGATTTTTCCTTGTATGGGTGTTCCTATGCTGGGTACATATATGTTTAAAAGAATTATATCCTCTTGTTGGGTCAATCCCTTAATCATTATGTAGTAACCTTATTTCTCTCTTATTATGGTCTTTGAAGTCTATTTTGTCTGATATTAGTACTGCTACCCCAGCTTTTTTTCCCGCCGTTTTAATTAAACATTTTTTTCTACCTTTGCACTTTCAGTCTCTATGAAACTTATGTTCTGAGGTGGGTCTTTTGTGGACAGCATTTACAAAGTCTGTCCAGAAAAAGTCCAGCCATTGTAAATACAACAAGAATGGTTTGCATGACATTGATGTAACCTGGTAGCCAAGGAGAGTGGACTGGAATGTAAGTGTGTGAACAATAACAACTTCATTGTCCTAGTCATTGGGGGTTGTAGACACCGTTGAGTGAGCATGTGTACTGTATGGCCATCACACTCAAAATGACAGAGCAAGTAGAGCAATGAATCTGAATCAAATTTTGCATTAAGCTTGAACATTTCTCCATGGAAGCTATTTGGATGATTCAGAAGGCCACAGCTACGGGCACCTGGTCACTGGTAGCTTCGTCACTACAATGTACCTGCTTACCCATCATGTCTCATGCAGAGTTTTTTGGCAAAACATCAAATTGCCCAGGTGACTCAGCCTTGCTACAGCCCAGATTTGGTGCCCTGAGACTTTTGGCTTTTCCCAAAACTAAAATCATCTTTGATAGGGAAGAGATCTCAGACCATTGATGAGATTCAAGAAAATACTGATGGGGCAGCTAATGGCAATTGAGAGAACTGTGCGAGGTCCCCAGATGCCTACTTTGAAGAGGTCTGAGCTGTCATTGTCCTATGTACAACATTTCTTGTATCTTGTATCTTCTTCAATAAATGTCTCTATTTTTCATATCATAGTGCTGGATACCTTCTGAACAGACCTCATATATGGGTCATGTTTTCTTATTGTAAGCATGTGTGTCTTTTGATTGGGAGCATTTAATCATTTACATTTAAAATTATTGATAGGTACTAATTTATTGCCTTTTTGTTCTTCATAACTATGTTCCTCTCTTTCTCTCTCTTTTTTTTTTTTTTTTTACTTAAAATATACCCTTCAACATTCGTTGCAATACTGATATGGTGGTAATGAACTTCTTTAGTTTGCTTGTTTGTTTATTTATTTATCTGGAAGCTCTTTATTTCACCTTCAATTTTAAATGATAGCCTTGATGGATAGAATAGTCTTGTTATATGTCCTTCCTTTTTATCACTTGGAATATTTCCTTTCAGTATTTCCCTCTGGCCTGAAATATGTCCATTGAGAAATCAGCTGACAGCCTTATGGGAGCTCTATTGTAAGTAACTGTCTCTCTCTTGCTGCTTTTAAAATTCCCTTTTTGTCTTTAACCTTTGCCATTTTAATTATGATGTGTCTTGGTGTGGGCCTCTTTGGGGTCATCTTGACTGGGACTCTCTGTGCTTCCTAAACTTGTATGACTTTTTCCTTCACCAAGTTATGGAAGTTTTCAGGCGTTATTTCTTTAAACTGGTTCTTGATTCCTTGCTCACTCTCTTCTCCTGGTTCCCCTATGATGTGGATGTTGTTTTGCTCACTGTAGTCCCAGAGGTTCTTTAGACTTTTGTCATTTTTTTAAAACTCTCTTTTCTTTTTGATACTCTGCTTGGGTGCCTACTCTTATTCTCTCCTATAAATTGCTGATTTGATTCTCTGCTTCATCTAACCTGCTGTCGATTCCTTCTAGTGTATTCTTCATTTCTGACTGTTTTTTCTTTATGAATTTTTGTCCTTTTAATACTTACTATCTGTTTAAATTCTTACTGAGATCATCCCTTCTTCCCCCAGGCTCCTTATAATCATTGTTTTAAACTCTGCACCTGGTGTATTGGTTGGTTCCATTTCATTTAATTCTTTTTTGGGGATTTCTCTGGTTTTTTCATTTGTGACATGTTCCTGTTTTTCCCCCATTTTGTTTCTGTGTGTTAGGTAGATCTCTTATAATTCCCAGACTCATTATGATAGCTCTAAGATGTAGATGTCTGGTTTGGCTCAGCTGCACGATCTTCCAGATCACCTACTTGGAGGCCATGCATTCAGGGACTCAATGAGGGGAAGTAGGCCCCTACTCTAGAGCCAAACCACTCATTCTCTGTCAGAACCTCCTACTCTAGCTTCACCAGGAGGTGTGTGCCACAGGTTCAGGTTGAGTGCAGCCAACCAGCCCCTCTTCAGGAGCAAGCTCAGCAGGGCGGAGTCACCAGGACTCAGGAGGACAGTTCAGAAGAGTCTCCCACTGGGAGTGGTGCAGGCCAAGCTTGCAAGAGGGGACCAAGCAATATGGTCCCAGGCAACAGCCTCCAAGGAGACTCTCTCCAAATGTCCCAGCTCTGAACAGCACTCCCTTCCCCACCTCCGCACAAAGGTGAGCTCAGCAGGATGTGGCCCTGGGACTTGGGAGGGTAGATCAAAACAGTCTCACATTGGGGGTGGTATTGGCAAGCCTTTGGGGTGGGCAAGCACTCCTTCCCCTTCCCAGGCAGAAGCCTCTGTTGTGCAGTGAAGGTCCCGGCTCTGAGCAGCTTTCAGATCCTGCTGTGGAACTGAGCTCAGCAGGGCAGGGTCCTCAGCTGTTGGAAGTCAGATCAAATGAGTGTCCTGTTGAGGAAATAGCATGGGCTGAGTTTGCAGGGGTGATAGGAGGCCCCCTGGCACTGTGATGTAACCACACAACCCAGCTCCTGCCCATCTAACTCTTGAACCAAAGCCTGACTGGAAATGTGCTCCGAAGTCCCAGCTCTGCACACTACTTTGATTCTCCTGTAGGACTGAACTGAACAGGGCAGGGCCACGGGGAGCAGAAGGGAAGCCCAAGTGATTTGATAGGTGGCATGGATACCTGCTGTTTACTTGAGGTAAGAAGAATCGTTCCCTTTCCAAAGCTACACGGTTCAATCACTGTATGAGTCTCTGCTAAGAGCTTCTCCAGAAAAACAGACCCCCTAAAGTCCCTGCTGGGTACCCCCAGCAAATCCCTCTGTAGGACCCAAGCAAGGCAGAGTGGTGACACCAGTAGCTGGAGGACTGGGCAATGTACTCCCTGGGCTGCTGCTATGGCAATAGAAGTGCTCATCTCTGGGAAGGTGGCACCTGGGTCTCTAGCAGACGCCCTTCTCTCCCAGGTGGACTGAATTCCCATTGATTTCCACCACCTGATGCAACGTGGGCTCCTTTCTCCATTTCTGTTGCTCTGAGTTGGGGATCCCTGCGTGGGATTGAGACCCTGCACTCCTTGGAGGAGGGAGGTTGCAGCTGAGATACACTTCTGGCTCCTCAGCCGCTGCCCATGGGTGTGGAGGCTAGCCCTTTCCATGCCTAAGCCCTTTTTACCAGTCTCTGTGTGGTTTCTTCTGTAAATCCTTGGTTATAATGTTTCAGTTCAGCTAGCCTTAAGTTGGTTATTCAGGTTGAATGCTCTATAATTTAGCTGTAAATCCAGTTTGGTGCTGGGAGCATGTGAGTGTAGCTTCTACCTACTCTGCAGTTATCTTGGACTCCCTATATATAGATTTAGAATCCCAATAGTAACCTTGATCTGAATTGATGGAATAAGTTTGCAATACTATAAAATTGAAATTTTCTAGAGAATGAATCCACAAAGTTGATATATCACCATTTATCTTCTTAACAATTAAGATTCTCAATTTGCTATACAGTAAGTATAATTAAGTCAAACTCTTACAGCCAGAATTTATTAATGTAGTAATATTGTAGAGCTCAACTTGGGGAAGAGAACCTGTATTTAAGGCAGAAAACTATTTGGTTATGAAATAGCAAAATTATAATCAATTTAAAAAGCAATTGAGAACAGATAAAGGCATAAGAAGAGATTAATTTCTTTTCTTCTCTCAAGCAATATTTTTGAATTTATATAAGTTCTTGATCAGCCACACTTTTCAAATTTGAATAACTCTGTATAGTTATAAAGGAGAATTAAAACAAGAATAAAAAAATACTGGTCTGAAGCGGTAACTGAACACATCTGTATGAAGTCTTTGCTTTCCTTCTTACAACACAACTGACTGAAACATGGACTGAAAAAAAATGACCATTTAAAAAAAACAGTCTACATTTGATGTGGAGTGCCTTGGATGTAAAGAAATTGGAAATTGGGTATGATTTGAAATGGCATTTAAGCTGCCATTTAAATAATAATTGATTTTTAAATGAAGCTTTTGTTTTAAGAGAAAGAAAATTTTGCTCCCATGCAATAAAAAGAGCCGGGGGAGAATATAGGAAATTCAGGGTGGTCTATGCAAAATAATGGATCATTATAACATGAAATGGGAAATGGGACCCATTTTTCATGGAACCTGTATAATAGTCGATGATTTCCAAAATAGAGTATTTCTCCCATAACAGAACTAAACTGTTGTGGGGAAATGGGTGGTTTTTTAATTGATTTTGAATCTTAGAGAAGCATCATAACTGAGAAAGAGAGGAACAGAAGAAAGAAGAAAGGAAGGAAAAAAGGAAGGAAGGAAGGAAAAAAGGAAGGAAGGAAGGAAGGAAGGAAGGAAGGAAGGAAGGAAGGAAGGAAGGAATGAATGAATCCTGGTATTTTTGACACTAGAATAACCTGGTTTCAAATTCTGTTCCCATTAATATTTTTTAAGTCACATAAACCCTTCAAGTTTTATTTCCTTCATATAAAAAGTGGAGAAAGCAATACACATCTTATAGAGTTCCTATGAAAATAAACTGAGGGACTTTATAAGTTAAATAACTTATGCCTGCCACCCTTAGTGTCTCATTCCCTTCTAAATTTCCCATTTTAAGGACTTAAAATTTTTTTATACCTATAGAGTCAAAATATGAAAATATTTTTCATTGAATAAATTGTCTTGTATGAATTCTGTTGCAATATCTAACTGACCCAAAATACTAGTGTTTAATCAAGTCATTAATAAAATTTTCTGTAAAAAAACACTCTATTCTATACAGTTTAAGCTTGGCAGCATCTCTCCAGTGTGTTTTACAGAATGTTAGTCTTATGAAATCTCCCTTATAGTCCATGGAATACATTTTGCAATACATTCATGTAATTGATTTGATTTGCTCCACCAACTCTGTAGGCAAATACTAATACTTCTTTCTATTAAAAAATATTTTGAAGGCTTGATTTACCGTTATCAGCAGGACTCTCTTGTGTTTGGCCAACATCTCCAGCACTCTCCACCCTATCCCCATTCTCTGGACTTGTCTAGGAACTCTGGTGTTTACTCAGTCCAAATGGAGGTTCTTCTGCAGAGCATGAACTGTAAGCCTGATTTTCCTCTGCTGAAAGTTTTTTTGCACAGTCCAACAGAATCTGGTCCATATGCTTCTCTTTGCTAACCCTGGGAAAATGATTTCTTCTTACCCTATATTTTCATAAATAATTCATAAATATTTTCATAATTCAGCTGATTCATTAGATATTTACTAAGTGTCAACCATGTACTAGGAACTGTCCCAAGACAGGGATATAGCAATACATGAAACAGATGTTTCTGCTTTCTTGGAGCTTATGTTCTAAATAGATAATATACATTAGTTAGTGATGAATGTTTTGAAGGAAGAATAAAGGGAGATAGAATGATGGAAATAGGATATTATTTTATATTGAGTTGCCAATAAAGGCTTCTCAGAATTCCAAGCTGAGCATAGAACTTGAGAAAGTGATGGAGTAAACCATGTAGACATTTTGAAGGAACCTTTTCTAGACAGAGGAAAATGTAATTGCAATGAAGCAGGAGGGTACTAGGAATATCTGAGGCATATCCAGGAGTCTAGTATTACTGAATCAGAATTAGTAGAAGAATGATAGGGGATGACATCAGGGAATTTTCATGGTGGGTCTCAGGAGATGATTTAGCTCTTGTATGCTGTAGAAAGACTTTAGGTGCCATTCTGAGGGATATGGAAAGCCAATGGGTGGTTGTCAACAAATGATTTAACTTATGTTTTAAAAATAATCATTGGATTCTGTATGGAGACTAGACTGTAAGAATGGCATGCATAGAAACATGGAAATTTATTTAGGAGCTCATTGCAGTAGTATAGGTGACAGATGACAATGGTGTCAAATAGGGTGTTAGGAGTATTAAGATGTAGTTAAGAGGATATATTGAAGGTAGAGTTTATGGATTTATTGGTAGATTAAATTTATAGTGTGAAAGAGAAGAACCTATTATGACTCTAAATTTTGTTGCATAAACAACTGAAATCATGGCATTGCCGTTTCTTGAAATGAAAAAGATTGGAAGAAGTTTTATGTTTCAGGTCTGGAGGATGAAGCAAGAGTTTACGCTTCAGAATATTAAATTTGAGAAGCATTTCAGACTACTGAGTGAACCTGTTAAGTAGGCATTAGATTATGACTCTGGTGTTCAGGAGAGAGATTAGTGATAGTGATTAAAGTTTGACAAGCCCATAGATGTTCATTAAAGTCATGGTGTTGGGTGAGATTACATACATGGTGAGTGTCAGTGGAGAATGGAAGCAAAGCACCTTGAAGATAGTCCTAGGACATTCCAGTGACTCAAATTTAGAAAGATGAGTAGGTATCAGTGGGAAAGGAGGAGAGTGAAAGTTGAATGGTATCTCAAGTGTCAAGTAAATATTTCAAAACCTTATTGACCATTGACTTTGACAACATGGAGGTCACTGATGACATTAAGAAAAAATTGTAGTTTTAGGGGTATCTGTAAAGAAATAATGTACAGGGAGGAAGTGGATTCAGGAAGTAGATACTTTTTCAAAAAGATTCATGTTAAAGGAGCAGACAAATGAAGATATAGCTGGAGGGAGCTATGAGGTCAAGGCATTTTTTTCAAGTTGACAGATATTAATGCATAATTAAATGTGGAAGGGAAGGATAGTGGAAATTGATGATGTGGGAGAAAGAAGGGATAATTGTACCTTAAACAGATGAGAAGCTCGCCTAAATAGATGAGAAAGGTTGATGCAATGTAAAAATGGCTGGGTTGATGTTAGATAGGATTCATACATCCATTTGGAGTATGGGTGAAAGTGAGCATATAAGAGAACAAAAGATTAGCAGGATATATTTGAGGGATATATTCACTCATTCATTTATTCATTTATTTATCAAACAAGTATTTAAGTGCCTATGTCTTAGGCACTTTTTCTAGCTATTAGGGATATAGTAGTGACCATAATAGTTACAAACTCCTGCATTTTATGTCTAGTGAGGGTGAAAAAATAAAGGAAATAAATACATAAATTATATAGTATGATGCATTGCACAAATGACATGGATAAATTATAACTAAAAATTCTGTAAATAAATTAATTTATAGGCATATATTTTGTTATGGCTAGTTTTGCAATCTAATTTTTTGAGGTGATCACATTAGTTACATACAGAAAAAATGTATGGTAAGCACGTGGGAACCTAGGCAAGTGACCAGTCAACATTCAATCGATGGAATACTCATACTTACAAATGGCTTCCTTTGCCCTGTATTTCCTGGCATCACGGGTCACTGGTGGAATCTCAGAAACTGCAGTCTTATATTTTTTGAGTTCAGAAATGAAATAAAGGAAGATTCTGTGTAAAGTAGGAACAATTTAGGAGAATTGGTTCTATACTTTCAAAATAGATGTCTGGTGTTTTGTTTTTTCTTCCCCCTTTAACATACCTAAATCAAATAAAATTTGTTTGGGTTAAAAATGAAAATAACTCATGTGCACTTTGGTGAGATCATAATACCCAACAAAAACTACGCAAATAGAGATTCCTGCATGTTGGAAAGGATATATCTTTAAATCAGGAGCCAGAAATCTTAGAGTTTGTACCCAACTCTGTTCTTATCTATGTAGATAATTTTGCACAAATCTCTTAAATTCATGGAGCCTTAATTTCCCTATTTACAGAAAACAGGTAAAAGTACCTGCCTTGTCTAGCTCAAAAGCCTCTTACCTTCTTTTAATCACGAAGATCAGCATGCTATGCACACTTGAAAATATCTGAGGAAATTGAGTCTTAGGCCAAACAACTTGTCTCTGATTTAACAGCACATACATTGGACAAATGTTGAACTCGGGCTTCTCTGATTTAAAAATCTAAGCTATTAACATGTTCTATGGTATATAACAAGCATGGACATGCAGCTGAAATCAAGAGGACATGAAAATGACCGGTAAATAGCTTTCATTCTCATGCCTGCGTTAGTGTTCTCACTGCTGGTTGGTTTCAGAAGAGAGGCAAAAAAAAAAAAAAAAAAAATCTCTCGAAACAATCTAACCAGGTGTTAAATATTTCATTTTTCCTCTGGAAACTGCCTTGCTTTGAATTGTTTCATTCACCTGCTTTGCAGGCCGCATATAAGAGGGGATTAATACCCAGTGCTTGATTACCAATTTTCTGTAAACTAAATGGGAAAGCTGAGTTATAAGTATTTATTCTCTTTTCTTATTATGCAAACATCTATGAGTTATGCAGGGTGTATGTTAGGACATAGCAGTGCACTTAAAGTTTGCAAATATGTGCTTAAAAATTAGCTTGCTGCCAAACTCACTTGTATTTGTAACACATCTAATGCTCTTCTGCTTAGCAGTAATGTTACAGATGAACTTGAAAGACAGAAGCAGTATTTTTATGCAAATATGCCATAAAATGTCTTTGCTAAATAAGCAATTCCTTCTGTAGCAAGGTTTATTTGCAGTGATATAATTTAGAAGCGTCCCCAGTGACAACCTTTTGAGCCATATTAGTTAAATGATAGAACATCTGCAGTGTTAAAATCTACAGCAATATAGTATAATGGGAAAAAATGCCTGAGCAGCAGGGAGCCTTTAATAGAGAACTGCATAGGCCACTTAAATAGTGTAATCTGGCTTTCAAGTGGAGCATTCTAAAGAATCTCTATGAACCTTGCTTTGGGGCTTCAGAGAATCGGAATGATATTGAGGACAAAGCTCTCTTCTGGATCTACCTGTCACTGAAACGCTCATGCTGCTTTTCTACAAAGCCAGGTGGGATCACTTTTCTAGGAAACATCAATTACTTCTGCTTTTGCTCAGAAATGGCACAGTTATTTTTAGATATATTTTCCACTGGTCTACAAAGTATTACAATTGCCATAGCATATTGGGTAGTATCATAATGGTATAAGGATTCCTGTGCAAAATATGCCTCCCCATGATATTGCCTACTTATTTTTGAACAACAGTAGGATTATATATTTTATAACTCCCTGTACAACTAGCAAGGTGTCGATATGGATGGTAAATGAATGAGTTATATTTTTACAGATTTCCGGCATACTTAAATTCACAGATGTTTTTTTCTCTGAGGGTCACTTTGTGAAATTGATGCTTTGAAATTACCTTTGCTGAATAAAATGAACCAGGTTCTGCTAGGGGCTAATCAAATCCCGGATAGTAAATGAGCTACCTTTGGAAGTTGCGTTAACATGGCCATAGCTTAATAAATTATACTCTGCTGATTTGACTTCCCCTGGTACTTAATTTACAACTGGAGATGATCCGGGTGTATGGAGAATCTAGCTTATCATGAACTAGTTATTTGTTCTGACGTAGTGCACATATTCAGCCAAGACATTTGAAATATAATTTTGTAAAAAATATAAAACAATGGAGTCTTGGGAGGGTAAACTTCTTAACTGAAGAATTAATGCCTGGAATCACATCTTTTTCTTTCTTGGAATTTTTAAAATTTATCTTCCATGATAATATCTATGATCTATAGAAAATGAATTATTGTGTCACTATAGTCCCTTAAGGAAAAATTTTCCCAATTTCTTTTTCAACTGTCTTCAACCTACCGGGTACAGCTTCAAACAAGATACCATAAAAAGAAAGTAAAAAACTTGAGTAATTTTATTTAAATAAAAATTATATTATAAATCAGAGTCTTGGAAAGTTCATTTATCCATTCATCTATACATTCAGTTATCTACCAATCTATTAATTAATTTATTG
The DNA here is from genome assembly GCA_004026545.1 of Mormoops blainvillei. Taxonomy (NCBI): domain Eukaryota; kingdom Metazoa; phylum Chordata; class Mammalia; order Chiroptera; family Mormoopidae; genus Mormoops; species Mormoops blainvillei. The sequence goes on along the minus strand of PVJD01002215.1, from coordinate 126,302 downwards.
TTTTAGTCATTCAGTCAATAAAGTTAACTCTCACCTTAATATTTTTGTAGACTCTTAGGTTTTGAAAAACTTAAGTAAAAAGAGATACAGACCATTAAAACTAGTAAATCCCTTCTTTGGCAGAGGCATTTGCTAATAGTAACAAGCTGCAGTCAGCTAGACTTGGTCATCTTTCTCTGCTGCGTGCTTAGCTAAGGTGCTCTATTCTACATTTTGTTGTTGGAACCTCCTGTAGATACTGTACTGCAGTCCTGTTGTAGCTGAGTAGACTCAGCTGCACTCAATGAGTAACCTTTGGATAAACAGAAGATTTTGGTTTCCAAGCCTGTCAGTGTTTTAGCTACTAAGTATACCCATAGCTCTTTTGTAAAACTGTACTATTTATGTGGAGAATTCAACACCAACAAAGATAGAATTCTCATGTCAAACTGAACCTCACACATTTTGGCAGGGAGATGGTGATATTTAAGTCACTTTTTATTAGTCTTTTTTAGTAAGGCCTTCTAACCTGTCTCCCTACTCACCCTGAGCCCTTTGGTATCTCCATTTTTAACAGGAAAAGCCATTGTAATAAATGCAAAATTAATTCTAATTCTCCAAATAAGGTTGTAAAGTGCATTTAATTAAGTGTATGGATGCAATTTACTAAATCAATTCACTTATTTAATTCAATTCACTGAGTAGGGGATTTTCAAATCTTTTTAGTTTCATTTAAGTGCCTCAAGATACATGAGTCAAAGATCTGAATCCAAGAGTCTAAAGATGGTGCCAGGAGAAAGCAAATGTTGATATCAATTGCACTTTAATTTCAGGAGACAGTTTTCCTTTCAGCTGATGTGAGGTGGCTCATGTTCACTAATGAGTCTGGCTTAGACCCTTCAGGAGATGTTTATTATCATTGTCTGGGGTTAGGAAATGATTTGAGGCACTCAATTTCAGAGCTCCATCAAGTTCTCACACTGCAAAGAAACATTTGATCATTTGATGTGGTCATCGCAGACAAAGAACAAATAACGTGAAAAAAAAAAGATTTTATCTACCCACGTGATGGGTGAACTTTAACTTGCAATGTATTTTTTTACTACCATACCGAATTGCACTCTTTCAGTATAAAAGGGTCTTTACGAAAGCTTTTAAATTCAGGTGACTTGAATTTAAGGGAAAACAGTCCTTAATTTTCCAGTTGGTTGAATAGATACTGAACAAGAATCATGGATGTGTTTTGGATATTTTATATGTTTTTAATTAAGGACAATTATACAGAGATGTAGATGTTACAGGCCAGCTGGTGTAGTGTGGAACAGTGGCATTCTGTGTTCAACATGGGACTTCGTGTGTCAGTTTGTGGCTAGACTCCAGAGTATCCACCAAAGATGTTTAAAAGTTCACTGCTTCTGGAGGCCAAATAATTTTCCAGAGGATTAATACCTCAAACATCTTAAATTGGTGACTTGGACTATTTAGAGATGCAGATCTTATTTCTTTTAGCTGTTGATTTTCAAAGGCATGTTCTTTCTGGCTCTGGATAATTCTTCAATAAAAAGGAAGACTTACATGTACAGAAGGCTTATGGAAGACTTACACATAATCTTTAAAAAGTGAGGCCATTTAGAAACATGATCATTTGCATTTTTTCTTTTTTGAAAGCTTAACCCCTAAATTATTGTTCTTCAGAGAGAAGGGATTTATGATTTTTTTCCCTTTTTCCTTGAAAACTGAAACATACTCTTGTTTTTCGCATATAGCTTCTAAGGTAATGAAGAACACACCAGTACATTAAAGCAAATGTGTGTCAAATCCCCAGGGAAAACAGATGTCATGCATGCAGTATTTCCTTCAGACATCTGAAATCCAGCATCATTGTTCTTTCAATCTGTTTTCTAAGCAAATGAAACAATGAGTGGTAAACATAAATCCTTCTATATTAGAATTTAAGAAATGCGTCAGCTGGAAAAGTTCAAAGTTTGCATTGGATAAATCGAGATATAAAGAGCTTAAAACTAGAAATCCCAGAGTTGGAAATGTGTGTATTCTCGCTGGTTATTCCAAAACTCTGCATTTTCCCACTGATTTTAATAACCTGTGATGAAGTAGAAGCCTGAAATTCTCTACAAGTTCATTATTTTTTGAATATTTTAAACAATATGTTTGAATGTTAAAGATCATAACCTTAATGTGGTTTTCCTAATCTCAAGTAAAATTTATTAGTTGTTATAATAAATTGAGATTTGGCAGTCAGTAATAAATTTGGACCTCTGAAAACTGCAAACTTAAGAAAATCATTCATGCTACATTAACAAAAGTATGTTAAGTGTGTGTGCATATGTGTGTGTCAGTGCTTCTGTGTGTACGTAGAATGTAGCATTTGTTGGATTAAAAAAATATAAATGACCTCAGAAAGGTAGATTAATATCTTCTCTAGTCTCAGTATAGCGAAAATCTTTAATTTATAGAGTCGTTTCTGCCCAGTTTTGAGCTGGAGAGAACGAAGACTGAAAGAAGAAATATGAGCTACATCTCTGCCAGCTGGGCAACTTGGCACTAGTCTTGTGTCTGAGTCAGTCCCCACTTGGACTGGCGTGGGCCTGAGCAGTTCACTGCCTTTCATGCTGCAACCACATCTACAGATCTGGCTGTGCCCTTCCCATGACTGCGCTTGCTTTCCCGGTTGTCATCCAGTTGTGTTTGCTGGAGGAGAGTCCTGCCACAAGCCCCAGGCCACGTGGCTGTACACTCACCTCTCAGATAGCTCTTGCTTTCTACTCGTCGCTCCTGCTAAGCACAAGCTATGACACTGCTTCCCAGCTGCATGGCCAATAGTCAGGATTACACCAGAGACTGGGGGACTTCCTCAGGTATAACATTTTGGTTCTTTGAGGGCTGGCTCTACAGATAGATTAACTGTCTTAGGCTTGGCTCATCACAATTCCAGTTACTACACTTTTCATGTTACCCCACCATTGGGACCCCAGCATACCTTGTGGCAAGGCTACACAGGTATGACAAAAATGACATTGAATATGAAGGCTTATAAACGTTTTGCTTCAAGAGCAAAATTATTACTAGGGTTATTCAGAAAATAACTCCTCTATCATGCCATCATTCTTCATGTAAAGTTTAGTTGAGATGTATTACTTAAAAAGCCATTTGATCTTGTATGTTTGTTTTTTACTATTTGGTAACTGACAAGATCAGTTAATGGGTTAGGAGCATGTGTGTTTTCCCAGCAGGAGAAAAAAGCAAATAGTAAGTATGTCATGATACCACATCTCTAATTAAAACAGCAGTTTTAACAAGTTTTTGCTGTTTTTCTCTCTCCAGGTAAGACAGGTGTTATCTAACCTAAAAAGATTAGATCTGAGTGTTTTCTACATATCTCTTATCTGGCCAAATACTAATTAGATAAGTAATTTTTTTTTCATTATTAACCTGCTACATTGTAGTAGAATCACTTATGTTTTAAGGTACTGGTACTGCTTAGTATTTATAAAGGGTCCATTTTTGTTTTGGATGTATATGAAAGAATGAATCATTTGAATACCATAAAAATTATTTCCTTTTACTATAAGTAGTTAGTAATCAGCAATTTACTTAAATGGAAACACATCCCTTTCACAGTAATAGACATTTATGATACTTTATATGTAAACGAGAAAACCCAGCAAAAATGAAAAACTGTATCCCATGATGTTACAAGTGAAAGATACTTTTTGAAATCCATTTGATGGCTCCTTCACAAAAAAAGAAACAGAAAATCCTAGTTTGAGGGATAATTTCATTTCAGTGAAATTTACCACTTCTGTTGGTGGAAATAAGGCTATAAAATAGTCCCTATAATTTAGGCTCATGTATTTGATCCTGCTATAAGGTCTATTAGATAGTGCTTGATTAACCTGAGCCCTTAAATATGCTACCCAAGGAGCATTGAAAATAAATAATTTAACTGTTTCTTTTTTCCTGCAGAAGTTTTAGAAATTGATCATTAGTCTTGGAGTGTGAACGTATATGCTCTTTTAAAGCTATGTGCTCTTTTAAAATGTGGACAAAATTGGCTCAGGTAAAATAAGAGCTCAAAGGGCAATCCCCTAGAATCCAAATGTTAACCTTTGCTTGAAAAGTCCCAAGACATGCAAGTTTTATGCTTCTTTTTTAGAAGAGTTCGATGTTGATATTTTGTCATAACCTTGTGTATGTTCTCCCCGTTACTGACTGATGTTAGGGATCTGACTTAGTGTGGAGAGATGCAATTTATGGACTTGCTGGGTATTCTGATGGTTTTCAATTCCTTCTGGACTTTGGTGGAAACAAGAGTATAAAATAGTCTTGTTTTTCTTATTTTATAAGTCATCTTCCTTTAACTTACCTGTGAATTCTGTTATTCTCTGTGTAGTTATGTTGTGAATGCAGGGTAGAGATTATAACATGTGAGTTGGCATTATAGTCCTCTACATTGATAGTGTGAGTAGTTTTCATTTTCTAGGATAGATAGATCAGAAAAGGTAAATTTGATCAAAGCAGTAGACTTCCATGCTTCTAAGTGTCCACCTCATCGCTATTCCATATCCCTGGATACCAGAAGTTGAACAGGCTTAAGCAAAGAGGAGAGGAGGTGGTAAGAGTGTCCGTTATCTAGTTATTTCCCTCTTTGGTGTGACCTCTAGTTTTACTCAGTTTTCTATAGTTCTTTATGCAGAAGTGATAGTCAGTTTTATTTTATTTTTACTGTCAACATTGCATATCTAATTCTTCCCTGAAGGACACCCTAGACACACAGGGCAATGGGACCGCCTTTAATTTTCTCTGAGGCTGCTGTGTTTGTACAGTTGCCTTGGAGGATGACTGAGCTTGACTGAGGAAAGTTTCCTAGGAGACATTCGTGGAGAGCAGGGGCTGGCGTAAGGAGATAGGAGAGCTCTGGGTTTTCATTTTCTCTGTTGTTGCTCCACCCTGATGATCTTCCCTGCCTGGGTGTAGAGGAGGATGAAGGGTATAAAATGAGAGAAGCTGAGTAAAAGGAGGAATTTTTTTATGGATAGATTGTTAGAATGCTATCATGCTAGTCTTCTTAACCTGACTTTACTGAATTTTCCAGTCAGCAAGTATATCAAGGAAAGTAGTTTAACAATTAAACCTGCAGAACTATTTTTTCTTATTAGTCATTGCCTCTAGATTTAGCAAACTACACTATAGCCTAAGAAGCAAGAACATAAACATACTTCTGTTGAGGACGGGGAGACACCATCCTGGCCCCTTAACTCAGGCTGTTATCTTCATTAAGTCAGAGGATTAGTTATATAAATTGGTTGTCTTTCTTCATCACAGTCCAAAAAGCATCCTTTGTAATTTTGGGTCTTAGCTATCTGTGTTTTAAATCCATGTTCTTATCCTCACAGTATTACTGTTCTCTCAAATGAGGTAAAAATATACCCTGATAAGAAGTTGCAGAGCACTTATTGCTCTCATACTTATTCAATTATATTTTAGTTGGAAATCATTTAAGGGACAGCAAAAGTAGGCAGAAGAAAGAGGATTGTAGACAGAACAAGTGTTTGGAATTTTACTGTGACTTTGAAAGCCAGAAATCTTCAAAGTTTGATTTTTAATTTATTGAACATATTATCACTTTGATTTAATGTGCCAGTGCTTTGTATTATTGTCATTAACTACTTTAACATGAGTTTATGGTATCATTTAATAAGTACATCTATTACAAGTTCTCATTCCAAATACAAAATTAAGTTTGTCATTTGTGCATTTGTGTACTCGTGGAGGGTCTCCTGATCATCTACCATTTAGGTAAGGCTTTGTTTTCAGACTCTTGGTTGCTTACCTAAGAACTACCCAGTCTTGTTGATATCCTAGCAAAACACACCCTGTTGGGTCTTATTGCTTAAATATTCCCACTTCTAAAATTATCACTACACCACTGGGGGTGAATGAATACATGATCACAATTTGAATTTGACAGTTTTCAAGGAAATGGCATAGGGATTTAATTAGACCCTCTCCATGTGCTTCATTGATTCTCAGATGGGTTTTCATTCTAGCATAAGCAGATGTGGATTCTAAAGTAGAAGTTAGGTTTCCTTGTACCTTATTCGTGTTATTCAAAGCAGGAAAACACCCAACAGTTAGTTGTCTGCATATGCAAAATTCAAAAGCAAACTGGGTTGGAAATGTTGAGAAGTCATTTCATTCTTTACTTCCATTTTTATGCAGTAGGAATTGAAGTCATCAAGAAAATAATAATTTTTATGGCTCTTGATCTTTATGCTGTATAATGAAGAGGGAAATTAAGTTAGTGAAATATTTTCATTTTGGGCAATAGCAGAAACTTCCTGACATTATTAGAAAAGAAGTATTATAGTTATTGCTTTTTTTGAGCTAAACAAAATGCCCAACTGAGAAAGATATGAAAGCCATTGTTAAAATTAGTTACTGGAGATTTTAAGAGGGAAATGTATTATAACCCTTTGAAGATTTTCTTTGAAATATATTTTTTATTTAAATGAAGACAATATGCATCCTAATTTTAGAATTCTAAAAACCTCAATGTTTGCTCAATATATGCATTGTTAAATTTTCTAAAAATTGAGTTTGGATACAAATTAGCAGAAGCAAGAAATTAATTGAAGCTGACCACAGATGTTTGAGGTGGCATGCCACTGTCAGTTGTCTCACTGGCTGCACAGTAGAGTGTGACATCAGAGACTCCCTACTACGTCAGTTGAGAAATATGATACAGGTAACTGTCTAGTTTCTTTAAATCATCAGGCAATCCCACCAGGATCACAGAAGGCATAACTGTGACTCCTTTGTGGGGTCTTGAACCTGTTTTCACCAAGCGCTGTGGTCCTCATCCTTTTATCCTCTGACTTTTTTTTCATCTTCCTCATGTGGACCTCATCATTGTTTTGTCTGAGTTTTGAACCATTCCTCTTGCATCAACTTTTCTTCTCCCTCTCCTCTGGCCTCACTGTGTTATAGAAACAAGCTTAAAACAACACTTCTTATAAGGAGGTTTCTAACTTAAAACAATTTGCTTCTTAACCTTAATTAGCACTATGGTGTGTTTTCTGAAATATTAAAGGAGTTTCATCTCTTTCCTTTTTATTCTATTTTCTGAAAAGTTGGACAATAATTAAAAATTAAAAATGAACATCTTGCTTGTACTTTGTAATCTATGTAATATTTATTACCTTTAAATTAAATGTGTATGTCTTAAGATGGTATAAGTATACATGTATACATAAGAAACATATTCATTTGTTATCCAGCTGTCTTGTTTTTCTTAATCCTTAGTTTATCTTGTCTATTGTGTTGTCATAAGGTAGAAATTTTCCAATATGTATTCTCTTTAAACTTTTTTGATAAAATTTTATTAAAAACCATGTTATGCCCTACCCCGAGGTTATGAAATCTATGTGTTCATGTATAGATACATGCTACCATTTGTTTAGTGGCATCTGTCTCAGTAGGTAGACAGTATGGTTCTATTTCTATAGCAATAGTCTTTGCAACTAATGTTAAACATAATGAGGCTTTAGGATATGCAATCCTTATGATAAGCCATTCCTACTATTTATAAGGTATGACCTCTACCTATCACAATTTAGGGGTAAAGATGGCAACAAATATCCAAAGCCAAACAGCACAGTGGAACGTTGTGTTATGATTAAAGCAGTGATAACAATCAAGGCTACAAAATGTTTTGCACCTTAAAGACTTTTTTCCCCCTTAACATCCATCCAGTGAGGTAGGTTACAGAGATATTAACTGTCATCAATAAAAAGGATGAGGTACATCCCGTTTTAGGTACATCCCTAAAAAGTTGAGGTACAAAGAAAGTGATTTATTTAAGACCATTTTATCAGTAAGTTAAACCATGCTGAACCTAGAACCTGGCTCTTCTAACTTCTAGACAATGGACCACAAGTAATCCAAAAAGGAGATTTAAAAAATGACATTAGAGTGATCTGAAGGTCCCTCAGAACTTGGGGTCCTTGAATTGCTTACTTGAGTTGACTTAAAAGAATACCCCTGTCCTCTTTTATTTCTCTTCCCTTCTTGCTTCTGCATTCTGGTAGTTCCTCTCTCTCCCCTCCCCATATAGACTAGAACCATGAACAGAGAAGAACTTGATGAAATATCTAAGAACATGGGCTTGACTCCATGACTACGCCTCCCTGGCAACCCTTCTCAGAAACTTAAAAGCCTCAACCAAACCTAGGGAATTAACATAAAGATATTGCAAATGAGTTCTCTAAAATTTACATCCTGACTGTAGGTTACCACCTTGGTCTCCATTGGCCAACCATGGGCCAGGACGTTTGAACCAGCTTTTCTCAAGGCTTACCTCTGGCATTCGAGGCTCTGTGAGTGAACCATTTGCAAAGCAAAGAAAGGAACTTCCCCTGGATTGCGTGGAGCATCCTGCCTGAGGTTTGGGGAGAAACAGGGTTGATAATTCTGCTGCAGCACGGAAAGTCCTCTCTGAAATAGTCATAGGATTGTTTTGTCTTGAGTTTGTAACTGCTGAGCTCTGAAAGGGCTAACATGAAATTTTAGGGTGCCTTTGCTTCCTGCTAAATTTGTCACCCTGCTTGAAGATGCTTGAAATTCTAATTTATTTTGTCAGCTTACTTTTCTTTTCCTTTTTACTGTTCGCATGCAAATGGAAAGATAACAAGTTCAAATGCTACTTATCACAAGTTAGTCTTAAGAATATTTCCTTCCTTCCTTCCTCCCTCCCTCCCTGCCTCCCTCTCTCTCTCCCACCTGCCCTTTTAGTTCCCTTTTCTTTCTTTGTTATTTTTATGTACCTCACATTTATTGTACAAGTTCTGTGTTCTAGACACAGAGCTGAATTAGCAATGTTTAAAGGAAGGTGCTTAAATCCTGGCAGTTCTGAGCTTGAATTTTTGCTTTCCATTGGCTGATAAACTGTATAACTGCGGAGAGTAAGTAACTTAATCCTCAGGCACCCTTCACTTTTGCATCTTTTAATTGGCAATATTAATACAAGTGCCTACCAAAAAGAATTGCTATAAAGAATAAATAAGATTGCTTATAAAATCTTTCCTAAGGGCGTATTTTGATTGAGCAAGAAGGGAGAGCCAGTGAGGAAAGATACTGACCACTGAGTGGGACCTAGATAGAAAACTGGCCAGGCCTGTGGACAAGTATTACCTATGTAATGTTACTTGAGAAATAGCTCATTGGAAAGCTGTCTTAAGTTATTTCACCTTTGCATCTTTCCATTTCTTGGACATTTCTTGGACATAATTCATGATGAAGCTGTATGGCAAGAAAAAACAGTGGAGAGGGAGTTAGAAAATTTGTGTTCCAGTCCTGACCCTGCACTGACCAGTGTGTGATAGGCCATTTTACTTTCCCAAACATTATCGTTCTCTTCTATGAAGCTAGAGAATGAACTGACATTTATTGTGCAAGACTTTTTCAAGTCTCAAAATGGCATATGATTCTAACTTATTAAAGACTTCCATGACTGCTTAAAATGTTTCATTTTAATTCAAGTATGACCAGGTCTGCTACAATAACCATGTAGACTATGTATCTGTGCATGGTGGTTAGAGGAGTACAAAGAATAATCTGGAATATTGTGGTAGAATCGAGTTTTGCTTGGGACTTAAGCACAGTTTTTAGGTTCTGACAAGGTTGCATGGAACCACAGTTTTCTGTCATGTTTATGGAGGGGAGGTAGTTTCTTCTCTTCTTCTAAAAAAAGCATTTTGTTGGAAAATAAAAGTACTGGGTTCTCCCCATGGGTCTGTCATGAATTAACTAAGCAAATGATTCCTTTCTTTGGACCTCATTTTTCTTGTCTGTAAAAGGAGCCAGATATTCTAGATAACCTTTGAGTCTCCTTCTATTTCCAAAATGCTCAATTACAGCCGGTTAGAATCACTTGGTTGACTCATGAGTTAAGAAAAAGGTTTAGGTTGGAAGCTCCCCCTTAATGTGTCAAAACAGGTTAAATTACAACTTTTTCAATGGAAAAACTTCCTTTTGCTATCACCACTCTTAACCACATGTAATCATTTATCTTTTATGAAAAAAATTGTCATATTGTAGATGTGGTCTTAAGGTCTCTAATGTGCTTTGAATTATGTGGAAACCACACATACACACAACACTTCTTATAAGTAACAAGTTAATTCTCTCCCCCACAAGGACACTAAATTTAGTCTTGAGAAGCATTCCACAAGCTTTTTAACATAGATCTAGTATGTAATAGCTAAGATCACAACCAGGGTACAGAATTTTCTTTTTCTGTTTTTCCTCATTTGCTAAGGTTTTTTTTTAACATTAGGGCAAATATTGGTCCTCTCCCAGATTTTACTCTTTTTATATTTAGCTCTGTATTTATTTGTTGGGATTCCTTATTTTCTTAAGTCTAAAGAACCACCAATCATTTAATAATCTCCATAAATAAGTTGTCCATACACACACACACACACACACACACACACACACACACACACAGACTTTAATACACATATATTAATGTATAGTTTACATTAATATATAGTTTAACTACATTAAAAGTGTACTGTGATGAAAAGTTGCTGCTTGATTTTGGAAACTATAATTGTAAAAAGTGGGTATCTTGAATCAAGGAAAGATAATCAGTCACTCAAGTAGGGAGTGGGCATATTAGAAATATTATTCAGAAGTCCCCAACTTTTCTGGGAAGCTCTTTCTCATGGGTCTTTCATTTGAACTCTTCATGTTCTAGATACCAATAGGCAGCACTGCATTGTAAGCAATATCTTGGCTGCTTTCATATCCAGAGCTTCTGTAAGAAGTTTGTCTGATTAAACACAGTCGTATAATCCTACTCCCTGAAAACTACTGGTGGAAATATTGAAACAATTGCTCAGTTTCCCATATTACAAACTCCTAGGTCTTGTTCATTGTGCAGACAAGCCTTTTCTCTCCCACAAGATGTGAAAACAGAGCTCTCAGAAACAGAATGAGGTTGAAAAATTATTGAGGGGAACAACATAAAAACAAACAATCACAGTTTTGCCAATTCACTGGCAGAAACCTATGGGTACACTATTGAAGAAAATTAAACAATGATGATAAGTATAAAATTAAACTTTGGAATCTATATAATCTTAAATAAAATGACCACATAGCAAAATTAGATACATTCTAGGGACCTTATCGTAGATTTGAATTCAGGCTCTGGCCAAGTTGGAAGTGATAGTATAAATCTGAAAAGTGCAAACTAGCTTAATCTTTTACTTGGTAGTGATTGTTCATGTTGCAAACCAATAGCTCAATTTTCTATCATAGCTAAATTGCTCTGTGGATTCAAGATACAAACTGGGGAAGTTTTGTTAATCTGTTTTACTTAAATGATATGAAAATTACACTTACAAGCTACCTAGATATATGAAAAATTTCCGTAAATTTTTCCCCTGAATTTCTGATGTCATTTAACCTATTTATGAATTTCTAAAATGAATTAATCAGCTAAATAGGAAGAGATTAAATTTTTTACTCTGGGAAGAGAGGCAGATCTCTGGGTAGTAGTTACACCCCTACATTATGGTAGTTATTTAACTATGGATATGGGTACTCTCCTTACTTCTTTTTTTCCGTTTCTGCTCTGTAACTCTTCATTTCCCTTCTCCTGGGCCTCATACTTTCCCTTGAGATCCAGCTACAAAGCATTTCTCTCTGACAGGGTCCCAGTGGGAAAGTCTGGTGCTCTCTCTTCAAGCTGATCCAACACAACAGATATTCACTGGATGATGATTTTGGCGGGGATGTTTTAGTAGATGACTTTTCTTTTCTCTATCCACTTCGAATTCAACTTCTTTGGCTCTTCTTCTGCTAAGGATTCATTAGAAGGGTACCATTTATCTTTCAGAACTAATCTTATGTGATAATGACTTTATTCATTACTTCTGACAGATAACTTCTGCCTTTAAATGATGATTGCCAATGCTTTAAACAAAAGTCTTGAAGTCTTAGTCACCAGAATCAAAGCATGGCTAGTTGAAGGTGATCAATGCTTCTCAAATAATACCATATAGAAGGTTCTCTACTCAATAAGACTGAAGTGGTAAATCAGAAGCTAAATTTTACTTTGCTCTTATTTTTTTATATAATAAAAACAAAAGAAGGAAGTGCTTTTAAAATGAGCTTTTTTTTTGTTTTGCTGTAATAATTTCAACTTCTCACTAGTCTTTTGAAGTTATTACTTTTATCAAATGGCCACAACAATCTTATCATAGGTTTTTCAAAAATTACTCTTGGCACAATCAAAAAGTGCCCAGAAATGATTACTTATCATATTAAGCTTCCACGCTAAGATTACATCTGTATAATCTAAACGTCTTCTCAAGCTTCAAAACTTCATGCACGTGTGTGTGTGTGTGTGTTTGTGTGTGTATGAACATTTTCTATAAGTATTTATCAACATGCTGTGTTGAAAATCAGATGGGGTGAAATATTGGTGTTTGGTTGAATTGATTTAGTTAAACTTTGTACTATAAATATTACAAGTCAATTCACTTACCATCATTTAGTGGACACAACAAATTTTAAATTGAAACTGAGAGATTCATCAATAAGAATTGGCGAAGTACAAAATACTTCTCTTTTAAACAAAGTTGTCATTTACCCAGTTGAAGATTTGTTTAAGAAGAGTTTGGAGAATTCTCTTCCATGCATGAAGTGAGCTGATTGTTTCAGCTGCCACTCTTAAAGGAGAATAGCTAGATAGCTCGATAGTCTTTTTCTAAATCACGAATTATTGTACATGATTTGTAAAGTCCAAAATAAATACAATTGCTGTTTAAAATTCCAATGCATTGCTCTTTAGTGTTCAAGCAACAGATGAGACAACCAGAGCTGATTTGTTTTTATTTATTTTCAAAAAGCATCTGGGGACATCATTGATTTTGTTTGCAGGATTGTTTACCTATTTTTAAAATTAAATCTGAATTCCTATAGATAGATTTCTTCTCCAAACATAAATATTTCTTATAGTTTGCCCTTAAAAAATAATATAAAAGATTTTTATAAGCAAGAAGCAAACAAGCTAAAAAGAAACTTCAGAAAACTCCTCCAAACATTTTCCTTTCATTGTGAGAGCTGAGTTTAACTTACAATTGCCAGAGTAAATGCTTAAAGATTTTCCTAAATCAACATGGTTATGACTCCTGTTACTGAGAATAATAACATTTTTTATTATACTTATTTTTTTAAGTCCCTTTACATTTTGTGGGAAATTTTAACTTCTTAGTAAAAGATATTTTCATTGGAATAAAAATGGGACTTTCAGATGTCTGTCATTTTCTAAAATGCTTTGAAGTTTGAATTTTCTCTATGTATCAAGAGACTAATTCCCTCTGAATAGAGTATACTAATGATAAATTTAGGATTTCAAGAACCAACCTACATTACAGTTTAAAAAACTATACCTGTTATTGACATCACAGTAAGCTTTTGTGCAAATTTCATTTGTGACAACTATTTATTATACTTATTAAATGGCAGGTAAAAGCCTCCAACACTGAAGTTTTATTAAAAATTGTGACAGGCGTTGAAAGTAGATGGTATTGGACCAATCACATAATATGATAAGATAATGCTAAGAGGTCAAAACAGCCGTAGGAATGAAGGGAAATTAAAGTAGTCATGGCTATTCAGTGGCTCATTTTTTAAATGAGTGCTAGCCTCCTGTGGGAAGCCAGGGAAAAGGTGCTGTTGTAGATAGAATTCCAAGATAGCCCCAAGATTGCCTCCCCTAGTGTATAATTCCCTCTCTTTGAGTAGGAACAAGATGTGTGAAAATGATACATTATAGGGAAGAGTAAATTTTGCAGATGTAGTTTGGGTCCCTAATAATTTTACTTTGATTCAATCAAAGTGGAGACAATCTTGGGTGAACCTGACCTACTCAATCAGGTGAACCTGATTCTACTTGCTAGCCTGGGAGAAATTAGCTTCTGTGTAATGAGACGGTCCATGGAGAAGGGTACAGGGCAAGGATGTGAGGGCAGCCTCTAGAAGTGGAGAGTAGTCCCCAGCAAACAGCTGGCAGGACAATTAGATTAACTAGTCATACAACAGGAAGGGAATGAATTATGCCATTAAGCAGAAACTTGGAAGTGGACCCTACAGTTTCAGATATGATCGTAGTTAGTCTCTGCCAACACCTCGATTTTAGCATGGTGACACCATGAGCACAGGACCTAGCTAACTTGTGTTCAAACCCCTGAACAAGAAAACTGTTAAATAATAAATTTATAATGTTTTAGGCTACTAAGTTTGTGCTAATGTTTTACATAACAGTAGAAAATGACAATAGATGAGAATGAAGCTTTTAAGCTTCACTGAAATATTTAGAAGTGTTATCAGCATGGCGACACTGGTCTAGAGCTGAGAATCTCGCTTCAGATGAGATGTGTGCCTTGCATTATGCCCCAGTTCCATCACTCCCAATGGCCTACCTGACACTGAGATCCAGTATCAATTGCAATTCATCACTGCATTTGCCCTGTTATTCTAACAGAATGTTACAAATGTTATCCTTAAACATTTCTGTACTCATTTTTCTATCAAAAGTGGAAAATGAAAGATTGAGCTGAGAGAGCTCCTTGTTTCTCAGGCCCAATCTGCTTTCTTCATTTCTGATCTTGTTGGCATTTGCAATTGTGATTCCTGGAGATTAAAGAAATAATTGATTGGAAACACCTATTATAACCTGGATCAGATGCTTAGCAAATGTTCATCCCCTTCCATCTAGCCTTGCTTGTAGTTGTTTTGAAACATTTGGATGCAGAATAAAGTGGTTATAACATTCCCAGTGACTGTAAGTGGAGTACCACGACAAAATGTGGAAATCAAGCAGGAAAGACTGAGATTACATTTCTAGTAAAGCAGAGACTATAAAGAGGAAAGACAGTATGATAACCATGAGGGTGACCCCAATTTTCCCTTTCCATCTCTGCTAAAATCAATGAAATTTCTCCCCAGAGCCAGGGAGGGGAGAAAACCACCCCTCGTTGCAGTGTTCGGTTTCAGTTGGCTGTCTATCCCTGGCCTCTGGATGAGGTTAACTGTGCAAAGGGAAGTCACACTTTCAGAATAGTTAGATACTTATTCTCACTGAACCACACTGAAGACACTAATTCCATTTCTTTCCTGGTTTTGGATAGGTGAATTAGCAAGGAACCACTCTGGCATTGTCTTTTAGTCTTCAAATGAAGCCTAATTAAGGAAATATATAGTTTTTATTGAGCTGCAAGAAAAAAGGACATGGGGCACAATTAAGTTCTTATCAATAATTAAAGTCATAAAATTATTAATGTAGCAAATATTACACATTAGTAAGAAATATATTTTGGCACCAACTGCTGCACAAAATCACTTTTTCATAATCTATAATCCAAAAAGAGAAATAGAGAAGGAATATGCAAAACAATGTTTCAACCTTAAGTTTATTGCTGCTGAAACAACAGTACCATTTCTAAGGTACAATTGTTCTGAATCAGTAAAACAAACGAGAATAAAAAGTATAATTGTGATAATAATGGCTTGTATGTAACATGAAGTTTTACTAGGGAGATGAAAATATTTATCGATCTGCCCAATATTTTCCTCTGATAGATTACAAATTCCCTATGCAGAGGGGAAGGCGGGGGTTCTCCGTATCTTTTCTCCTCCTCTCTTCTCTTATTGAGCTTGAATCATTCTGTTTCTACCCTCTCTGGAGAGAGTTGATGTCAAAGCCAACTTTCTTATTCATGAATCACCTACAGAGAAAATTCTCCTCTTACTGACTAAAAGTTACAGTGGTACCTCAGTACTCATCATTAATTGTTCCGGAACTCACGATGAGTACCAAAACCATTAAGTACCAAACGATGAAGCATTTTCTTTTGTGGGGTGGCTTTGTGACTGACATAAGTTCTAGCAAGCACGAGTCTGAGCAAGCGCCCAGGGCTGAAACACTTTTTTTCTCATCAAGATGTGATAAGTACAGGATTTGACGAGTTCTGAATCCGATGAGTACTGAGATATGACTGTACTTTGGAGAGTGTTAAGGAATGAATATTTATCTTACCTCCCCATATACATACCGTGTACTTCTTTTATCAAAGCCCTATAACCTGCTTCTTTTACTTCCTTAAACCTGCGGGTTTACTTTTCCTAAACCTGCAGCTATTCACTTCCACATGTCCCATAGGCTTACACAGCATAAGCACTGATAACTAAAGAAATACATGAATGAGGTAAGATAAGAGTTGTTTTGTTTAAGTCAATATTGAGATTGTATGATTTATAGGAATCTAAACCAGATTCTATTCGTGAATTCAGTTTTTAAAAAGTTAGTAGATACTTACTATGAGCAACTTGTTGGGGGTGATACAAGGGAAGAAGGTTAAGTTTTCTGTCTCATAATCCAAGAGGGAAAGCTAACGTGTTAGTAGAGTGCACAAACTGCCACGGAGAGGCATTAATAAAATGAAGTGAGAGGTTCAAAAGCGGGAAAGGATCAGTTAGTAGGAAGACCTAGGGAAGCTTCATTGGAAAAGTAAAGTTTAGAATGTGTGATAGTGAATGGAAGGAATTTTAAAAAGAGGAAAGACCCTGGGTAGTGTGGTGGTTAGATGTGAAAAGAAGGTGCACAAGCCAACAGAAGGGGGAATGTTTAGCACATGTTTGGGGATAGCATGGGTTTCAACTTGGCTGAAACAATTTCCAAATGAGACCTGGGAAAAGAGGCTTCCAGGGGTGGGTTAGAGCTCTGTCGATGTGATCACTGAGTGATAGTCTTGGGAAGTTAATGATGACCAAGCTCTGTGTGTCATCATACAATCCAGAATGCTCCATGTTTTCACAGTTGGCACTATGTTAATGTAGTTTTAAGCCCTTTTTAAGTGAATTTCAGTTTCAATGCCAACTAGCTTTCCTGAATTGTGTTCTCTGGTCCTGAATTTCTTTGTATCTTTCACGGTTCTTTGCTTATAGTAAATAATAAGTGCTATTTAGTATTGATTGATATTTTTACTTGATTGCTGAATTGTTTGGTTGATCTCAACTCCAAGGTGTCAGTAAGTTTTATAAGTTTTGTTCATTTCTTACGTCTCTCAAGGGCTTCGTGGAGTAAGGCGCGGATTAAGATATTTGCTCAATTTCTTCCAACGAGACTTTTACATGTATGTGCCGATTTCAAACCCTGGGCTCTTTCTTTTGTTTCACATTGTTGTGGTTTCTATAACATGAATTTAACACATTATAAGATCAACCAAAAGCAAAGAAAAAAAGATGCATTTCTGGGATAAAAAGAGAAATGCCATAGAGAAGCCCTGTTTCTACACAAATTAAAATTTCATTTGGGTCCAAGTGTTCAGTGTGACACATTTAACCTTTCTCATAATTTTTATTTTGTCTATAACTGTTTATATCACATCGCATCCTGGGTTCCCAGATAAAAATATATTGCAAGTCTTTTTTTTTCCAAACAATATTAGTCCATTAGAATAATAGCTATTATTTACCAAGCACCTACTGTCTACTAGTCACCATATAGCTGCTTTATGTACATCATACCTATTTGTATTGCCATTCTGCAAATCTGTCTTACAGAAGAGTGGCTAAGCTAACTTTCACAATTAGTTCCACCTTCAGATTCTGAGATCTTTCCTTCTGCCTCCAAAACACTTGCTTCTAGCCAGGAACACACTTTCTTGGTCTATTTGATGGCTTTTTTCTAAACACATGATTCAAGTCAAACTCTAATTCTATAACCCTAGGCAAGAAGGCTTCTCCAAAACTAGCTCTGTTTATTGCCCACCTTCCAGTTCCCCACTGTGTGCCTGATTCTAGTCTAATTACAGAGGAACTATTGTATGCTTTTTATCTTCTAGGGACTTATACTTCAGTAAAATCAAACACAAAAATAATTAGAGGGAAGAGAAATCAATGGGACAAATATTACATTGTAGAGGGTTGGTAGAGGGAAAAAGGGGATGCAGGTAGAGTGGAGTCTTGAAAATTGGGTAAAATTATGGTGAACAGAAAGAAGAGATGATCATTTGGTGGTGATAGAAAGCACCATGAGAAAAGGTACTAGATTGTGAATGTGTTTGTTTATTAAAATGCTTTTGACTCATCTTTGAATTCACTCTTGGTTCTTCTTAATGATTTATCAAAAAAACTGTTTTAGAACCACTCTATGTGGCTTTGGTATGGAACTTATGTAGCTCAGGGTAAGACTTAGAGCAGTTCAAATACACTTTAAGGTCAGAAATCAAGCAAAGCACTACTAGGCTAAAGGTAAAAGCAAGAGTTACAGGCAATAGAAGCAAAGATTTTTGCCAATCAGTCATTCTGACCTAAAACACTAACTTCCATCCAGTTCGGACTACTAATTTAATGTGTTGGTGGAGGTGTGAAATTTAAAATCTTTTGAAGAAAGTACAGTAGTATTTTACCTCAAGAGAATGTGATTTCTGTTGCATAACTTGAAAAAAATTGTGGTTAACAAATGTGGTAACACCATAGACATATACATCACCTCCAATCTGAATCTTGCTTGATGATATTAACACAGCTTTTTTTTCCTGCCCCAAGACAGAGATAAATCACCTGGAATAAATCTGCTATGAAAATGTTAAATTACTTTACAATTTTTCACTTATAGCAGGTGGTGTTCTGTCAGGCAGTGGAGCATCCAGAGATGGGTCCGTCAGCCCTGAAAGACTCCCACCACAACCCCTTTTCTTAGTTGCTTTCAGATTACACCTCTACGTCCTTCCCACTAGTTCATCTCATGTAACTTATTTGAGCATGTAAAACAATGCCAACAGGATTCGGGTTCTAAGTTGTTGTGCATCCAAAATTGAGAACCATTGATTTAGAGCCTCCATATTTAAAATCGTAGGAGTGGTGGTTTTTAGGCATGATATAAATATCAAAATGGAAAAATTCATCAAGTCAAGCGAGGATCAACTCCTTCAGGAAGAATGAGAAATGTTCCCAATAAGCTACCAATTGTATGCTAAAAGGTAGAAGTCTTTCCAGAACTTGCCTAAAGACATTTAAGAAATTAGAAACACGAGTCTTCTGTCTCCAGATCCTGTGTCCTATCTACCAGGTTATTTAATATCTGCAATTATTTATGTTTTGCTCAGCATTGCAGCTTTGGGGGAGGTTTTCCTTGATTGTTCAATCCAAAATACCCTTTCTCTAGGAAGTTACCCAGTTTCATATTATTGTTTTATAATAATACTCTATCTGAAATTATAGAAAGTGGTCCCACGAGAGCAGGGACCTTTGCTATCTTGTTTACTGCTATATCCCCAGCATCTAGAACAGTGATTTGTAAACAGTTGTTAAATGAATGAATGCATCAGTGCGAATTTTGCATTCTTACAAATATGTCAATTCCATCATGTGGCTTATGTCTCAATGGAGATGGAACAGGGACACTTTTAATAAGATAGGAGGTTTCCTAGGGCAGCAGCTGCATTTGAGGCAGAAAATCAATTTCTACCCTGGATGACATTTTCAAAAGAAGTGTATCTGGTAACATGGAATCTTCTATCTGACAGGGCTTATGTCAAAATACTAGGATGTCTAGATGAGTGGCCCACATTCTGTAGCAAGGGTGTGCCATTCAAAGATGCCCTGAACTGGATGTGCAATTTAGTCCTTGCTCTGGCTTTCTGCCTGCACAAATTAGAGAGTGACTATGGCGCTGGGAGTATACTTAAGTTCAGTGAGAACATTTGCATGTGAATGCATACATACAGACATTTTTATAAGCTCGGTGAGGAAGAAATATGGGATGCAGATTCCCCAAGTTAGCTAGTATTTGTAATATTTTTGGTAATAGGGTGGAGGATGCTTGTCTGGTATGTTCTTGAATATTTGAAACACAATCATTGTTTAAGACCTAAAATTCAGTCTGGAATGTTCTCGAATATTTGAAACACAATCATTGTTTAAGACCTAAAACTCACAATAAGATGGAGACAATATCAAAAATATGTGGACTATAAATGATAAATTATGCAAAATATTTTAAACAAATGAACCCAACCAGATGTCCTCTTCACACCATTGTGCTAAGTAATGCCTTTTCTCATTGTATTTGTTATCGAGGTAAATCATTACCAAAGGGGTTTAGCTAATTCTTTCCCTTGTTTGGAATTAAGCATTTTTAACAGTTATCTACTTCCTATTGTTTGCCTGGGACAAGCGTTGTCAGTAAAGGACTTAGCTTTCTGCCGCTGCCTGAACTGAGATAGGGTCATCAGAATCTTGTCGTAAACTCCTGGAAGATAGGGAAGGAGAAGCTGATCCTTCCCAGGAGGGTGGAGGAGGGGGAGAAGAAGGGGAAATTTTGGTTTTAGGCCTAGGCAGACTGAAGTAGTTGCTTTCTTTGTGTGTCCTGGGAAGTATCTGTACTTTTTTAATTTCACTTCTCCCTTCCCTACTCCTCATTCACACACACACACACACACACACACACACACACACACACACCCCTCATTTAATAGGTAGACAAAGCTTTCATATTATGACTAGTAAAGAGAAAATACTGCAGGTAGAAGAAAATTATTGATTGATGTTCTCATGGATTTGGAAAAAATTGATAATATGTCCTTTCCCAAACTGGAAAAAGAAAGGAGTTAATAAATTTGGGACTTCTACTATGTACCCAGTTCTTTCTTAGGAGAGTGAAATAGACTTTAAAAATTTATTCACTATAAAAATTAGAAGAGAGTTTAACAGGGGAATGATCTCAAGCTCTTGAAACTAGTTAGGCAATGGGAGACCCTCCTAAATGGGAGGCCAAGTTTTTTGCAGACAAAATGTGTCTAGACTTCAATCCTTGACTCCAAGAGATTTTACGGTTTGAAAACATTTTAAAAATGAAAACTAAAACTGTTAAAAATAAGTTAAAGCAATAAGAGTATGTCATCAATAAGTTAATGACTACTACAATTATAAATTAATAGAGGTGCCTCCTTTTGACCTGTCTCAGATGTCATGTCAATTGATTAAATGTACTGAGACAATGAAATGGAAAAAGACAACTTTCTTATAATGCTTCAGGCAGGGAATATTTTTATTTTGCTATTGGGAGCACATCCATATGTCAATGACCAATTTCATTTGGAAAAAAGACACTTTTTTGGAATATGTACAATTAGGAAAAACCTCCAAGGTGAATCTTAGGTCCGAACTAACCACTCCTGTTATTTTTAGTTGCACAGTAGGAACCATAAAAGATAGCATTTTTCAGCTTTATTTTGATGCAGGCAGAAGAGTTGTTGACTCCATCTCTCAGGTGTCATAGGCTGGCAAGGTCTTACTGGGCTGTTATCCACAGTAGACATGGCTAGGGGCATGTTCTGCAATGGGTCTCTGCACTTCCATGACAGGGAATAAATTGGGAAAAGTGTCAGGGAACTAGCAGATTTTCAGCTGCATTCTCTTGCTTTCCATACTAAGTGTGCAGGGGTTGCTGTCTTCCTGTGGGGGACTTGGCAGCCATGAAGCAGCCTTCTGGGACAGCTGTTTGAGCCTCAGCTTCTCTGTGGTGATGGGTGAATTGGAAAAAGATAATTTCCATTTTTTATTGGAAAAATATCTTGCTTTAAAAAATAATAGAACTTATTGTCATAATCTCTAGATAGGAGATAAGAAACCCCGGATGAAAACAAGGTGTATTTCATGTTTGGGTACAGCTGATGATAAACTGAAATTGACCACATGCTATAATTTGATCAGATATACAAAAACTGTTTGTCTGGCAGGCAGAACTAAATCCCTAGTCACTTGAAAAATGGACTGTTGAGTGGACCCATAGACATATAATCTCATATCACACAGCCTGTTAGGTGAGGAAGCTGTTACTTATGGGACCTAAACAACTTTATAGTGGCTCATGGCTCTGTCCATTCCAGGGACAGGCAGCACTTTCTTTGTGACCCCAGGGATCGAGATTAATATAATATTTAGCACATCTGTTTTAGGTCAAGAATCATATTTCTCTAAACTTGTCTGGATTTCTATTCTAGTCATTTCTTATTTTTATTATTTTCTCTATCACATTTTTATTGAAACATGTCCCTTTTAAAATGTGGGAGATCTAATAGAGCATAATGTTTAAAAGTATAATGCTGATCATGAGAAAGGAGTACAGAAAAGCATGACTTTTGAATGTTCTGCTTTGTAAAACACAGACTAATCCACCATCCTTTATTTTAGTGATCAATTTACTGCTGGATTATAGAGCTAAGATGCTTTGTGTTCACTTATATTAATAAGCTTTAGAAACCAGGAACATCATTTACTCACAAGTACATTCTGTCCCAGGCATTTGTTTGACCCTGGAGTCAGAATCCAGTGGTCCTTACTGTCCTAGAGTCCAGGGTCACTGAGAGTTGTGAATGCTAATCAGGCAATTAGAACCTAATTGTATTTGTTTTTGTAGTAGAGGAAGATTAGGATGGTAAGAAGGCACATAGAAGGGATATCGGTGGTCAGGGAAACCTTCCTGTGGGAAGTGTTATCTAAGTTGAGGACTTCAAGAACCCCCTAGAGATCAGTGGATCAACGAGACATAGCTGACAGGATGGCAGTATACATACAGTTATCCATACAATGTATGCTGTATTTCACTGTAACTCTAAAACAGGAGCAGCAGTAGGATACCAAGTGGTAAGCGATGGTATGATCTTTTAGGCCTCGCCTACTTTAAATTTTGCTCTTAAAAAAATACTTTTGGTTATTTGTTATTTTACTGTATTCATAACTTTAAAAAGTATTTATCATTTGTACCTCATTATAACAGCTGCATTGTTCTTTTAGGGAAAAATCAGGTTTTTTTCAACAAATACTTAGGCTAGTTAATAAATAATTTGCTATTACTTTTTAAAATTACTTGTGCTTGTATGAGGAATCCTTAGGAGAACTTGGAAAAATTATTTTTATCGAGAGATAACAATGTAGAAGAGTAAATTGGCAAAGAATTTGAAGCACATGGGCAGAGATGCAAGTATTAACTTCATTTATAAACTTCATTATGACTCTATAAAATGCACCATCATTTGTCAGTAAATCAAAGCTTATAAAAGTGGCAATTGTAAATGCAGTTGGTTGCAATGTTAAGAGAATGGGGATTAGGAGTGTAACTGAGATTCTTTTTTATGATAAATTATCTAGCTCCTGGCTACTGTGTATGAGCTCTATTAACTGCCTATAAATTGTTCATCATAAAATCTAGTTCATTCTTGTTAATTAGGCCAAGGCTTTTATGAAGATTTTTCCTCTTATTTCTGAAAGCCTAGGCTGACAGAAGAGTAGCAACACCAGAATACTGAGGAAGAAAAGGATTCTCTGCTAAGCATGATGTTATGTTCCTTAAAAACTAATAATTAAAAAAGAAGTCCTTGAATTAAAATTAATTAAAATTACTTTGGCTTCTTAAGTGTGAGAATGGAATCTTCTATTGTAGTCACGGGAGAAAGTTAAATACAGCCCAAGTAATTGTCTTCTAACTTCAAACTCTCTTAATCAATAACATGCAAGAAAGGAAGGGTATATGTATAAAAAGGACTAAATATACCCATTAGAAATGATTAATGCCAAGCAAAGTTCCAGAAAGACAAATAGACACATCACATTGTTCTGGCATATCATTCCATGTCATTTTATTATGCATTTTTCCCATGAAATTGAACTTTTATGCAAAATTATCTTTGAGGAAATCTTGTATTTGTTGTTGATCCCCAGTTTTTTTTTCTGTTGTATTTTGGTTTTTGTGGTGCTCACATATGTGATCAACTGGCAGTGAATGTTATGTTTATATTATCTCATATTTTACATTGCTGACTCCCTTGATACCATTTAAGGTGCATCCCTAATCAGCTATCACATTTCCCACTTCCCTTGCCATCTTGGAATTTTATGAGGAATAGACATGCCATGCCCCAGTTCTAGACACCAAAGTGGTTGTGACTTCAGGAAGTCCCAACAGTCAGGGCCACAGGCTGAGTCAAGCTGTGTGATTGCTCCCCTGAGATGCAGTTAGCAAGCCTCTCTGACAGAGGCCAGAGGCAAGAAGCAGTCAAAGACTAGAAAAGGCAAGTCTGTTTGCATACCCCCATGTGCTTAACACCCATTACAGTGCAATTAAGAATGGTCAGAAGCACTATCAAAATTCGGAAGCCCCAAATCACGGGACAAGCTGGCGATAAAGGAGAAAATCTGTTCAAACCAAAGAAAAGCGGTTCATTTATATTTTAAAAAATTGAGTGTTTGCTAAAGCTTTCTGTTTTCCCTAGAAAATGCTTCTCCTAGCTAACAGTTAAAGAAATTGTAGAACGATTAGGTAAAGTGTGCTTCATTTCCAGGATCTTATGGACACACCGGGCTTGCCTTACTCCTTGGCACTCACAGGACCCTAACTTGATCATTTTTCCCAGTCCAGCTTCTGGGTTATGTCGTGGCTCCACAAGCCTGCAGTACAGATAAGAGCTCAGATGAGTTTACTCTAAGTTAGATACTTAGGAAGACAATGCAGCCCTTGACACAGAGTAACAGTAAGGGCTCTGCAGGGGGCTTCCTTGGGTGGACTGTGATTTGAAGCAGTAACTTCAACAGAAGGCTACTGCAATGCCCCATAGGCTTACCAACGAGTGCCTCTGGGAGAAATTGCAACAGGCCTAAACAGTCTTCCCTTTCTGATAATTATAAAGAGAATTCTTAAGCTGCCGAGTTCAGTTTTAATTGGAATGATAATTACTTTTCCCTTTTGAAAGACTAAAAAGGAAAGCCTTCAGAACATGGTATTTATTTTAACAAATTGTTTTAAAGAATCTCTTCTAAAAACAAACAACCATTCGCTTTTTATTGTTATTATCATCACGATCATCATTAGTTTTATTTATTATGATTTATTATTATATATTGAATTATGGTGCATAGATATGGGTCTCAGTTTTTACCAGATAATTGGGCTCTTTTCTAAGTCTCCCTCTAAATACCAGGTTTTGGTGAAAGAATCTGACTCTATGGACTGAATGTTTATGTCCCCTCAGATAGGTATGTTGGAGACCCGAACTCTGATGTGATGGTATTAGGCAGTGCAACCTTTGGGAGATTATTAGGTTTAGAGGGTTCATGGTGATGGGCCTCTGATGATTGGATAAGCGTTATAATAGGAAGAAGAGACACCGGAGCTTCCTCTCTTCTGCCATCCAAGGACACAGCAAAATGTTAGCCTTCTGCAAGCCAGGAAGAAGACCCTTACCAAGAGCCAAATCTGTGGGAACCGTGATCTTGGGCTTCCCAACCTCCAGAACCATGATAAATAAATGTCTGTTGTTGAAGCCACCCAGCCTATGGTATTTTGTTGTAAGATCCTAATACACTTAGCTTATGACAAAATGCCCCCAACCACAAGGAACAGAATATAGCAATGAGGGCAGCATGCAAAAGAAGAGCCTGGGAAGGGAAGGGAAGAGGAATTTTAGAGACAGTGCAAGGGCTTTTTAACCATTTCATTTCCCAGATAGCCCATACCAGTTAGGGTTTTGTGTGTGTGTGTGTGTGTGTGTGTGTGTGTGTGTGTGTGTGAGAGAGAGAGAGAGAGAGAGAGAGAGAGAGAGAGAGAGAGAGAGAGAGAGAGAGACAGGAACTGGTTGTATGGCTTCATCCTAATGGAGGTTGGTGGGGAAATGGAGTCCTTGACTAGATGATCACAAAAAATCTGTGCTCTGGAGGGGAACACACATCTTTGAGAAGCAGCTGGTGGTCTGTGACACAACATTTTGCATGTTACTTTAAGTTTAGAAAATACTTTTAATAGCTATAAACTCTTTGAATTCTAAGGCCATTCTAAGTTGAGCAACAATGTTAATGCCTAAACATTCAGTCAGTTCAACTGACCAGCAATTAATTAAGTCAAGTCAATACATTTGGTTATTTACTGAATATATAATTGTTTGGCTGAATGGGGTGGTTACTTTGGCATAGAAGGTTTGTACCGGAGTCCTCTGTAGATATAATCAGTCACATTGCAGCTGGTGTAAAATTTGTCTTTGTCACTGCATTTATTTTTCTAGACACCATCAACTTCCCTAATTTACTTTTCCAACTTCCTTTTAGAATGCCCCATTGTCCTAGGTTATTCAGAAGAATGTTTCTTTTAGAGCTTAGCTGAAAGTATAACTATACAGACCAGGTTTGTCTCAACATCTTTTCAACACAATCTACTTTGCGTGTTTTATTTTTGCTGTTAATACCTGATGTGGTTAGTTCTATAGATATCTCTTTATTAAAAAAAAAATCCTACAATCCTACAGATCCCTTGTTTAAAAAAAAACAACTCATGTAATACTTGATGGTCAGACTATTAGCTACATTGAAAAGATGTTTTGAAAACCATAGTACATTGCTGTAGATTTTTAAAGGAATTTAAAATTTTTATCTCTATTTCTTCAGCTTTCAACCTGTATTTTTCTAACTTAGATTTTAGGTTACTACCTCAGGCTTGCATTAATGCCTAGCAATAGGCTTTTATAAAGCCACCTCAATTTGGCAAAAGTTTCTACAGTTAGAGAAATCTGGCGTTGAACACTTAACATTGATTATGCACTTATAAAAATGTCAGACTTCAATAAAATGATCCATTGACAAATATGAGTGCCTTTTCTAAGCCCTGTAAAGGCTGCACATAGAACTGAGTGATTGCCTCCAAGGAACTTACATGCTGGGACTCAATGACAACACCTGGCACAGTAGAGTTTTGTATAGAGGATAGGAACCTATGTAAGAAATGTCAATGAGCAACCAACGATAGCCCAGATAAGAGCCTAACAGGTAGTGTGAGATCAGCTCTCAAGCGATCAGAGGAGAAAGTTACTGTGGTCTGGAGCAGCTGGGAGGGAAACAGAGGACCTGTCTTTAGGATGGATCTAAAGGGAGGATGTTGCTTAGATAAGCTGAGAGGTAAGGAGGCGGATGTCTCAAGAAGAGAATCTGGAATCCATGTAACATTTTAAAGTAACAACGGATAGATTTTTCTAAAGGGAATTGATGGTTAGTGAAAGATAATGGCAATTTACACGCTGGAAATATAGGTGGCTATCAAGTTGTAGAAAGCTGTAAATGACAATTTGATGTGTGGCCTTTATTTTATATTCACTGCAGAACCATTGTAGATTTTCAGACGATCTGTTTATTGATAGCAACTTGGGTCCTATTTTTTCATTAGCTTCAGATTTATCCCCCAAGCCAGGGTTTTGGAAGTTGTTACAATTTAAAGCAGCTGACGTTGGCCTCTCCCTGGATTCTACCTTCTGTCTCGCCAATAAGATATAAAATTGAGAAGAGCTAACCTTCACCGGGGAGATTAGTTTCTCCTAGCTGATCAAGACCAGAGTGACGTTCATTCACTTTTTCTTTGGGGGCATGTGTTCCAAAAAGAAGCAGAGCCCAGTTACACAATTGAAACTGAGGAGTGGGAGGAGTACACAGTCATTTCTCCTTTGAACTTTGAAGGAGTTTGTTTGCTATTAACATAAAAATAAGACTTCCCACAGATCATTAGCTTTTAAGAAGAATAACCTAAACATTGTAAAATACTGCTTCTTGGACAAATATAAAGAAATCATTTGTGGCCTAGCTCTTGATGAAACAGTGTCAATGGATAACCACCTGTCAAGTTTCTTATACTTGAGTTGTGTGTGTGGTTTACAATCGCAACCATGTGGCAAATGCAGGGGGTTAACCATGTTAATACTGAGTTTATCTCTGCCATCTGTTGTCATATCGACATCTACTTTCTTTAACATAGCACCCTATTTTTCTTAAGCATGTTCTGTTATTTCTTCCTTTCCCTTTTCAAGTTATCCCTACTGATATCTGCACTATTTCATAGTACCAAAAACAGAGACTTTCAGTGAAGGAGTGGTGAATGGCAGAGATGAATTGTCAAAGAACTCAGTAGAAAAATGTCATAATTTATGGACCCTGAAAACTGTGTGAAAAGGTGAGGCTTGAAATAAGAAAGTATATGGAGAAAGAATGAAAGAGAAGTGAAGGTTTAATTTAAGATTAACAAAAGAATCAAAGGAACTGGCCAAGAGGAGAGGAGAGGACTCTTTCAGTATCGGATAATGACAGAGTAGTTCACAGAGATTAAGATGGCATTAATATGATCATTAGAAAGATATTTCAAAGTTTTGGCAACACATTTCAGCAGCAGTAACTTCAGTTAACCCTCTGAAATCAGGAACCTATATGTGAGGTGAGGACTTCCTTTAACTTTATCCCTGAATTGCAATCGAGGCTCACTTGTATAAGCCCCATTTAAAAAAAAAAAAATTTAGTTTGTTTCCAGCACACTGTTCCAGTTCATTTTTTCACTTATCCTCACAAAGTAGCTGTGAGTTAGCTTCTCAGCATCATCACGCAATTCTCCTGGCTCCCAACTCTTAGCTAATTCCATTAGAAAATACTGACTGTAATTGTGTGTGAAAGATGAAAAAATTCTATTAAATAGTCACTAGATTTTTAAAACAGCAGCTAAATATCAGGATGGACTTGGAATTCCAATGAATAGAAAGAGACAAAAAAGAGCAAAAGTATATAATCAGTCTAAATCAACAGAATTAATCTGGGCTTTATTTGAGCTTTAAAGCCATTGGCCAATGATACAGGAATAAACATTGACCTCTGATGAAGAAAAAGTATGGATACTGGTATGGGAGGACATAGTTCTTTTTCTTTCCATCCCAGATCAAATTTAAACCTGTGATTTGGAGCTTACTCATCAGAGGAGAAATATCACGAGCTATTTGCTTTCTCTGCTGTAACACAGCTCTGGCAAGCCTGGACGTTGTGTTGAGATCGTCAAATCTACAGTCAAGGACCATCTTTGTGAATCATGAAACCATATGTCACTGGTTGTCTGAATTGGAAAAAAAACAAAAACAAAAATCAAAAACCCCTCAACTCTACACCAATAAAACCAGTGATTTGATCAGAGAGTGCCAAAGGCCATTTGACCATCTTACATCTTCTTGATCTGTGCATTTTAAAAAACCGCTGCTACTGCCTGAACCATGTAAAATACCAGAACTCCTGTAGTGCTAACAAGGAATAAAGATCTTGTACCAGATGGTGCCTCTTGTCTCCATCTATCTCTAGCCCAAACAATCTGCCAGAGTTTTGAAGAAAAATGCGATGTGATCATGTTGCAAAGTATATGAAGAAACAGTAAGAAAAGTAATCTGGCTCAAGAAATGGAACCCGGAAAGATGGATATTATTATGACTCTTTGAGTCTATAGATGAGAGAGTATTACTAGCCTTGCATTTTAGTCCATAAGACAAACAGTTACCCAGGCTCAGCTGGAAGGTGATTATCTCACTGAGATATCTCTCTATGTCTCTGCAACATATTCACATCAGTCAATATGGTAAAAATTTCAGAAATTCATGTGGATATTTTGTTTATATAACACAAAATGAACAGTTTGATGATTTTTTAAAAAACTCACTAGTTATAAAGGGATAGTGCACAGAAAAACTTTATTATTTAACTTTTTATATTGTCTTTCAGTACTGCATTTGGCCATCTTAGTGAAAAGAACTTGGATACAGTTTTATGTCCCTTTTACAGAATATTCTTAAAATTTTCTTTAATAAGCTTGGGTGAGGTTTTTTTTGGGTTTTTTTGTTTATTTATTTGTTTTGTTTTTTGGGGGTTTTTTGGTCATTTTTTTCTGCTTCTTGTAAGACTTCTGTGGCCACATGTTTTTAAGTACCCTCTTGCCTTCTCATACATCGATCAATCATCTATCGATCCAGGTACTGGCGCCTCTTTGCCATAAGATCTTTGACAATTTTACCTAACGCTTACAGGATTCTAAAGTGCCTTCTAATCAGAGGATATTTAATGGGGGAGAAAAAATAATTCCAGCTTTTTTCTAGATACAACTTATCTGAATAGACAATTTAGTTTTATGTTTATGTTTGGTGCTTGGAATGAGATAATGTAAATGGCAAGCCTAGAAAATAATGTGATTCGATAGAAGGTAGCTTGTTGGTGCCACTCAGAGTTGGTCTGCTGACTGATTTAGATCAGCAGACTAATAAAAGTCTATGATGAAACATTTACAGAAATTGAGACTCAGAATTTAGAAACTTCTCTAGCAATTTGACATAGCTGTGACATACAAGCCTGTAATCATTTTTCCAAAATTTCACTTTAATTTAGTTTACCAGAGTATCAGTCCATGATGGATTGGGTGAAATAAAAACCACATTCACTAAACACATTCAGACAATTTAAGAAGCCCCACTTTAGAGTCCATGATTTCATCATTTTATGAAAGACAGATTGAAATAGAGACAATGGATCTGCCCACGAAGAGGAGGTTATGGCAACCATCCAGTTATGTGTTCGATGTGGCTTGGGAGCTTTAGTGGTAGTTGTGGAAGGAGAGGAACACCTCATGGAAATGTTACACAGAAGAGGGAAGAGGAGGTTATTTTGATTTGAATGGGCTATGTGACAAGAAGACATGTGTAGTCCCCAAGCCTGATATCAGCCTGGATGGTGGTGTTATCAGTAGACACAGGACAGCTTCACTGGAAAGGGAGTCTCGAAACAGGAGGAACCTTTGATTTTTTTAGTTTTGACTTCATGATGGCAAAATATCTATTTAGAAATTTGTAGGGAGCCGTGGGAAACTGTGGACCTCAACGGAAACGTTCAGGATTAGAAATTTAGAGCAAATGGGAAGTTCTTCCTCATAGTTTTACTGAGGAAGAAAAATTCCCCTCTTCATATTTTCTAATGTTTCAGATACCACTATTCGCGACTTTTCTTCTTTTTCTTCTTCTTCTTCTTCTTTTTTTTTTTTTTAACAATGCAGATGTAATACCTGGAGGTGGATGAGGGACACGTGCTGAGACCACTCTACCTTTACAGGATGTGTTGGTGTATTCCAAACACTGAAAAATGATATAACTAGTTTATAATTACATAAAAAGTAGCATAATTGCTTACTGATAACCTATCCAAGTGATATGTCAAGTAGAATCTTTTTGGTATCTCAGATTTGAATTTTGTCAAAGAAATAATATTAGAAATTAGTAGTGGTTAGTTCTCTCCAAGTTATCTCTGTTAAAACATTTCCTTTTTTCTTCTTTAACCTCTTAAGAGAGTTGAAACAATGTTTTTATTGCTAACAGAAACCATTATGATTTCTAATTTCTAATTGTACTATCATTAGTGATATTGTTAAATTTATTTTAAACTTTTTGTCAGCTTATAGGATTTCTATTAACTGTGATAATGGTTCATAAGGACAACCATTCATATTGTAGCTTCTACAGAAATCCTGCTGCAGAATTATGGCTGCAGGAAAGAATGACACTTCATCTAATTCATAACACACACATGTACACCCATACACACACAACTAGTATAGTACCTCTTTTGACTCCTTGGTGCAGGTAGCAAAGGGAATGTTGAGACTCAGGTAAAGAGTCATCTCTCTAGGTGTATGAGACATTGGTATTCACCCAAAATAGTGTGGATTCTTTGTTTTTAAAGTATGTGTCATAGATGTATTGGATTTACAGTTGAAAGAAGTTCTTGCCATTTTATATTCTTTTATCAAATACTTAACCCATTCCCATTTTAGCCTTGCTGCCCAAGGGAGAGGCACAATTCTACTTGTTACAGGACTTGGAGGGGGATGGGGAGTAAATGACATCACTTTCTGAGCCTTGGGAAATATGTTGCTTGCTGAGTGTGAACGTGACATTAAACACATGGCAGAGGCCAAGACATGGCGTCTGCTAAATAATCTCCCTGTTAGCTCATTAATATGTACAAAATATATAGGCAAAGTTGTAATGTCCATTTTGTTTTTTCCTTTTTCTTTCTTGACCATCCTTCTAAAACTTTACATTGCCTCTCCTTTTCATGTTTTTGTGTTCTTCCGTCTGCATGGGCATTGTTTGATGGGCAAAGAGTACTTGCTTACACGTTGCATGGCATTTGGGCTGTCTTCTAGTGTGTAGCTAATTTCAATGCAATTGTATCTCTATTCATCTACTGACAGAAGTGGCAATGTTGCAGGCAGGGATATTTGTTATTGAAACAAACAAAGCGTGTGGTATTATAGATTTGTATGCAAAACCTTCACAACAAAACTAAGTAGCTATTTACTTTAAATATGCCAATTAACTGTTACTAATGTACAGTGCAATTCTAGGTTAAGGATGATTGATAGGACCATGCAGTGAAATGTTCTTAAACTACAGTCAGGAAATGTAAATGTACAAAATGGAAAGAACTAGCAGCAGCTGACAGCACTAGTTACATGTTTCAAAACAACACTTTCAAATTGTTCCTTTTATTGTTCTTTCATCCTTTCTCTATTCTCTCTTCTACAGCCTGGTAGCCAATAGTATACTAAGAAAGTTTTGGAAAAGAAAAAATGTTTTAGTACGAAGTAAACATCATGGACCTAATCTCATTTGTTTCACTCAGGCAGAACTCTTAGGAACCACAGTGGGAGTTTTGCTTGACTGAAGAGAATAGTCTTGTCTCTTTTAAATGTCTGACATCAAATCTGTCGCCATTACAAAACTAATTAAAAGGAAAAAATGACTTCTCCTTAGTTGCTGTATCCTGTCTCCGCAGACGCTTCTTCCTTTGCTCTAGACCAGCACCATCCAAAAGAAATTTTAAAAGAAAACCACACATGCTAGCCACATATGCATTTTAAAATTTTCTAGGGGCCCAATATAAAAAGTAAAAAGAAACATGTGGTATTAATTGTAATAACATCTTATTGAACCCAATATATGTAAACTATAATTTTAACATATAATCAATATAAAAGATGAATAAGGCATTTTGCATTCTTTTTTTCATATTGTCTCTGAAATTTTGTGTGTACTTTACACTTACAATTTATGCAAATTCAGAAGAACCACATCTCAAAGATTTGGTGGCTTTCCATGGCCAGTGTCTACTGTATGGGATAGCAAGTTTTATGTGTCACCATTTGAGGATCAGCCTACTGTCCTTGATGAAAATGTTTACTTTAGACAACCAGAAAAAGCTGGATATGCATCCTGAATCAACACAATGATGCAATTACTGTTCAACTCTGATAATTATTGTTAAAGTCTGCCATTTTGTTGGGGAAAGATTAGCTAAATTCATAAACTCAGACAGCTGGCTGATGATTTTATAAAGCTATCTGGCTTTTAAATGCTAAAATGTTTGTGCCAGGATACTATATAAATATTGTTTTAGTAAAATATCAAAAGAAGACATTATTTAAAAATAAAAATTTATCAAAGGCCTTTTGACATGTATCACTTACATGTCAGTTGAACGTTTTCATGCTGCATTTCATGTTCCTTACAGCAACCAAAGTTGGATGTGTGTTGTTAGAAAAACAATCAGTTAAGTGCAGATATTACCCAGTGAACCCTGTAAGAAGGAAAATTGGATCTACTTAACTCCAGTCGAGTTTTTATTAATACCAACTGTAAACTAAAAAACGTAAAGCAAACACAATGAAGCAGAAATTGAACATCAAACAAGGAGGAGATAATAAAAGAGGTGCTATTGGGAAATATGGATTTTTCCCATATCAGACAATTTGTATTAATTTAGCATTCTGTGTGCAACACACAGAATTAATACTGTGGAGGTAAAAGACAACAATAGCAACAAAGGCAACAATGATGTCATTCTTATTCAGATTTGGAGAAAACTTCTGTGTGAGGAGCAACCTCCACGACAAAGCCTAATAAAGTAAGTGCTCTAATGAAGGTAGTCCACAGGAGGACTGCTATATTCTTTAATTGTGTGATATTTGAAGACTCATGTAGAATGGTGGGAAGGCACTCCACCCCTCCCCCACTGTGCTCCAGGGCCCCTGCTGGCTGCATTTCCCAGGTTTCTGCGTCAGCTCTCTCTGTGGGTTTAGCCAGTGGGAAACCCCATTGGGAGAATAAAGGGCTGGAGGATGAGGATAGCGGGTCATTTTCCCTGTTTCTCTGTGTCTAAGGTGGTATCTCCAGAAATGCCCTAAGTAGTGTCTTCTCTGTAGCTTCAACTCCTGCTCTCTAAGTATAATCCTCTCACAGTTTGGCCTTCGTCTAATCACCTGATCCCAGCTTCTGGCCCTGGTAGCATTGGCTCCTCCCTTTTCTCCTCTGGCCTGGAAATCCCAGTGACTTCCTGCTGTTTCTAATCACTGGGTTCCTGCACCACCCCCTCCCTGTTCCGTGAGCCATTCTGCTTTGGTGTAACCAACTCCTTGCATAAATTCACACCCTCCCCCATTTTAAATACTTAGAGCCCCTGCTCCCCAGTTGAATTAAGACTGATAGCAGAATGAAATAAAGATTATGCAAACAAAAATGAGCACAGTTCCAAATAAATTGTTAAGCAGATTACTTATTTCTACCCCAAAGTAGGCAGTGGTCACTAAGAACCAACATGAGTTTCTTAAGAGCAATTATGACAAATTCACTTGGCTTATTTAATTGGTGGTTGAAGAAATACTGGCATTAGGGAAGGCCTTTGAAGTGATCTCTCATGGTGTCCTTGTGGTTAATAGACACATGTGTGCTGGATGATACAGATTTAGTCAGGTTTATAGGCTGTACTGGAAAATACCTACAGGGAACTATGGCTGCTTTTCAATATTTGAAGAGGGATTAGAGTAAATCTTTCAAACACTAGAGGTGAGAGCCAGGATCAATGTTTGAAGTTCAGGGAATTTGATTTTGGCTCAGTAAAAGGAAGTGCATTCTAAGAATCAGACTTCTTCAGAAATGGAATAGGCTCTCTGTGAGGAAGATGATTTGTGCCTCTGGTTGTATCTAAACAGATGTTACCTTTGAGGAGTGGGGGGAAGGGATTCTTGCACTGAACTTGAAATAGATCATTGCTAGTCCCTTCCAACTCTGAAAGCTTAAGAACTCTTCAGTATGGTCATCCATGCTTGATACTAGCATGGCGCCAAAGACAATTCTGTCATTAATAAGACTTCAGAAGGAGCCCCCAAACTTACACTGTCTCTAGGCAAACATTGTTAGTATAAATGATCACTGCCTTGGTGAAAAACCACTTAACGGAAGTTCCTGGTTTATAGAAGCGTAAATATCACAAATATACTAGTTTTTAGTTCAAACATAAAATGTTCTTCTTTCATTTTGAAAAAAAAATCATCATATAAGGGACGGGGCATAGAGTACACATTAATACTATAAAAATCATCATCGATGGTTCTATGTTTAAAACACAGTATATGCATACAAGATACATTGAAGGTTTTAGTGAGGAATGACATAAGCCTTGTGTGGATTAGTTATTAGGACAAAACTTGACTTTATGGAACGTTTTTTGTAGAAGATGACATTTTTAGAAGATATTTTTATCACCTGTATTGAGAGAAAACAGCTGAAATTCAGCTATAATCAATCAATCATTTGACAAAGTTTCATCAAACACATCCTATATGTTTAGCATCAGAGATAGCCACAGGCAAAATTTTTAAGCAGGAGAAGTGCTTTTCTTGTCTCTTATTCCCTGTCCTTGTCCATTACATGATGCCATGTACCTGAAAGATTTCCAGTGGCCTCTAGGTCTCTACCCTCTACTTCTGAGGAATGGATCTGAGAAAGTATTTTGCAATAAGATGCAAAATATATACTAAGTAACACTACTTGTTGAATAGAGTTGGGAATGAATGAATAGAAGTGAGTGTACTTCTATTAAGAGGATTTTATTCACTTGTTTCTGATGAGTTCCTATTGTAAACAAAACACTGAATTAATTGCACCTTGTTCCCACTTTCAAAGTCTCCAGGACTGTGAAGCGAGACCAAGGCACACAGAGCTAATTATAATACAACATGGTAAGTGTTGTGCTACAGGTATTAGCACAATGCTATGGTAACGCAGAGGAGTGTGTGATTAACTTATCAATTCTTTTCAATGGGAGTTGGGCAAAATTCTGATGAGAGGAAAAGCTTCAGAGAAGCAATGACATTTATTTTATTATTATTTTTAAATCTTTATTGTATTTTTTTCCATTACCATTTAGTCTCCTTATACCACCTTCCCCCCAGCAATCACCACACTGTTGTCCATGTCCATGAGTCCTTTATCATTTTTTGCTCAATCCCTCTACCTCCAACCCTCCCCCTACAAGCTGTCATGCTGCTCTCCATCTATGAGTGTGTCCCCGTTTTCCTCATTAGTTCACTTTGTTCATTAGATTCCACATATGAGTGAAATCATGAGGTATTGATCTTTTTCTGACTGGCTTATTTCACTTAGCATTATGTTCTCCAGGTCCATCCATATCCTTGCAAAGGGTAAAGTTTGTCCATTAATAGATAAGTGGATAAAACAACTTTGGGACATTTACACAATGGAATACTACTTGCCCGTTAAAAAAAAAGAAGAAGAAGACACGATGACATTTAAACTGAGAATAAAAGAAAAAAGAAACTTCTTCCCATAGAGAGAAGTACAGGTAAGGGTCCTGTAAGCAGCAGAAAGAGTTTGTGTGGAAGTTCAAAGGTGTTTGCTTTTTAATGGCTACAGGTTTCCATTAGTATCAACCAGGGATTAATGTACCATTTTGTGGGAATTTAGGGAGGTGTTATCTCAAATAGACTTTATGGAAAGTTACTTATTCTTGTCAGAATGGCCCAGCCTAGTCTATTGCTGTGTTGTACACTAATAGTAACAGTGCCTAATAATTACTCTTAGTGGACTGATAAATTCAATGAGTAATGCACATTGAATTTTTAGGTCTCGAACAAAAATATTCAGTGTAAGCCTTATACATTAATTCTTCCTTTCAAAAGCAACCTCTGCTGGCTGATTTTTTTAGCAAGGTATTCACTTTGTAGAAGTAAATACATCTATAGCATGGCATACATTAATATTAATATGCTACTAACGAGATTTTGTTCTCTAAAAACATGTGTTTATAACTTCAGCTGTGGTCTTGTAGCACTCCAGTCTTTTAGCACCTGCCAACTTTTATGGCAGCTCACAAAACAAGGGCACCTCCCACAGCTCTAGACTTGCCTTTCTTCTCTTGGGCAAACACATTGAAAGGAACAACTTTCAGGCAGAAAGAACTGAAGTCAAGACACCGGATACTGAGACCCATGTGGATTTGCTACCCAAAATCAACTTGGAGGATCAAATTGCAGGTTTCAATATCTAAAGCCTAAAGAATTTTTATAATAAACTAGAAATAATCATTAAAAGCAAACACTTAGGAAAATATTAATTTCAGCTAGGAAGATGTTATAGTCAGAATGTTCCTAGGATTATCAAATCTGCAAATAATTTACACCAAGTTTTAATTTAGCTTTCAATTTTACTAGTGCATCTACTGATTTTTCCATTCCAGAGTCAGTGCTGTTTTTAAAGGGTGGCTTTAAAACCAATAATTTAATCCACATTCTGCCAAAACATTTAGTATGAGTGCTTTACTTAGATGTATTTTTTCTTGCTTGAAAAAAATCTGATTTTAATTGCCAAACTCATTTTTAAAAATCAATTAAATGAAAAAATGCTATGGTTTTCCATTGGTTTTTTTCCCCACTACTTTTCTTTCTTAAACCCAAGGGACTACATGGATGAACAACAAAAAAAGTGCTCTGTGTAGAGCCTTCTTTAATGTCTCACTTTGGTGATGTATGAAATCAAAACCAAATTGTTTGAACCAGCTAGAAGACTAAGTTTGAATTGTAAAGAATGCTTGTGTTTCGTGGTAATTCCTTGTGATGATTTTATTTTGTTCCTCTCATATGTACCATCATATTAACACACGCTAAGTAATATTCATGCTTTGGTTGCTAAATTTACCTCTACTTTTGACTGGGCCAAAAACTATTCTAGAGTTTCTACTAAGAATGGTTAAGGCAGGATGAGTAGAAGGAACAACTAAAGGGGGCTAAATGAGACAGATGGGTTTAGTGGATAAGAAAAGGCCATCTTTTCTGATTCTGTTTTTTGGAGAAGAATGTAGTATTTTCTCATTTGAAAATCTTTATGATACAAAATATTTGGAAAGTTAATCAGACCCATCAAAGAATCTGAGTCATTTATCTTTGCGTGTTAAATATATATATTGCAATGCAGTCAAACGGACTGGTTTCTAGAAATAACTCCAATAATCTGTCATATTGTCATTGCCAGTGAATGATCAGAAGAACCTGAAAGGTTCAGAGACACTCACTAGAAAGTGTTTTTAAGGAGGAATATTTTTCCAATATTGTGACTGTGTTACTTAACTCTGCTTCACTTATAATAACAGAGATCCATGGCAGACCAGCTTACTGAAAACATAAGAATTTATTGTAAGGATACTTCATAGAGCACAAGGGCAGGAAACACATAATTGGGGCTCATGAGAGGCTATAACTAGGAATCCAGATTAGTATTCTCTCTCCCTGCCGCCCTACTCTCCCTCTCCCCTTCTCCCATCTCAGGGCCCGGTTCTCTGGTTCTAGATACATTTCTGCTTCAGTCTTCTCTCTCTGCTTCCCCATCCCATCTACTGCCCCATGGCTCCCAAATTTACTTGCCCTCTGTTTAGCAAAGTAGTCCTCTGTCCAGATTTCCAAGAAAAACAAATCAATCAGAGTGACTCTGACTGAGGAGCGGTGTCAGTCCCTAGCTGACCAGGATAAGATGGGCCCTTGGGTATAAATCTAGTTGCCAGGTTCTCATTTCCATGGGAAGGAGGAGAGTGTTGGCTTCAGAGAAAAAGAGATGTAGTGACTTGGCAGACCTCTCAAAGGCAGCCCATATAAAAATACAATAAATTCAATTTGCTTAAAGACAAACACACACAGGAATAGGTTATAGCTTTTCTATAACTACAATATACTCAATGAAACTTTGCTGTCTAAGACATTGTGAAATATTTTATGTAATATATTTTAGGAAATTTAGTATGGGGAGGCAATGAATAATGGAAAAAGAATAAGCACTTTAGGGAATGACATATTTGAGTTTCAGTTTTGGCTCCTACATTTTGTAAGTTAGGGGACTGTTAGGTAATTATTGCATTTTCAGAGTCTCCATTTATACACCTATAAATTGGGAATAATGGTACCTACCTCATAGGAGTTCTCATAATTAACAATAGTATATGTACAATAACTGAAGACTGTGTAATTCACAGTTATATCAATAAATGGAGCTGTTATTACTGTATTTATATTTAGTGTGAGTTGGGGTTACATGGTCAGTGGTATAATTTTAAATGATACACATATATGTTGCTGGCTCAACAGGGGCTACTTTGAGGCAGCCCTTAAAGAGCTTGAAAACAGAAACAAATATTTTTTCCTTAAAATAAACTATAAAAACACTCAAAATGAGACAGAGAGAGGTAAATCAACTTAAAACAATCTTTTTCCAACTGCATTTAGTATTCCTTCCACAAATTGTTGATAATCTACACAAAACCAAAACTGTTATTTTATGTTTTTCATTAAATGAACTTTACATCCACTCGCTGTTTTAAATTATTTAACTTTGTCTTTGTAATGCCATTTTTTAAATTAGGATTTGATATATGGGTTATATATTTTTTCTAATAACCATGATCATAAATACATTAACTGTTTGTATAAAAAAGTACCCATCCTTTTACCAAATAAAATGAACTTGGGAAAACACTACCTTTATAAGATGAAATAACTCCAGAGCCTATAAAACTGACATGAACCTGAATGAAGACTTAACCATATTTAAAGAAAAAAAATAAATAAATATGTCAACTAAAAAAAGGGAAATAGAACAGGTCAGAAGTGAGCCCCCTTAGTGAATGTGCCCCTGGCAGCCTCAACACTAAGTGATCAACTCACATTGTCAGGTCTTTCCCTCTTGAAGATACACACGTATCAAGCTGTTGGGGACAGTCACTTAACTTCCCTATGATTCAGTTTACCATCTGTAAAATAGGGATATAATATAGTACTCAAAGTGTTGTTATGAGAAAGCATTAAAATAATGACCTCAATAAAATGTTGTTGTTTTTTTTTTAATGAAAAAACAGATCTCCTTATTCCTCTTACTCTCATTCACGTTGGGTAGTCAACATGACTTATCAGGCTACTTGAGTTATTTTTCTCCTGGAAAATTAGCGAATAATTTGTGAAGGAGGTCTTATATGTCTACCTTATAAGTGCTGTTAGACATTAGACAGCAAACAATGGTTTCATTAAGTTTAATCAATTCTGAGAGTTTATTAACTTTCAAATCCTAGAGAAGACCCTGGTTCATGGTAAATTCACCCAAAGTAAATTCTACACCGATGTGGATTCCTGGTGACTGATTGACTTTCTCTAAGTATCAGGTGCAAATGCTTTCAAGTCTTCTGCTGTATAGTATATTAAACAACTATTTACTGAAATCCAGTTATCAACATGACATTTCCAATGGGAAATTACAAGAAAGAAATCCCTGGATCTCAAAGACTTTATCATTTAACTATGGAACTTGTAAGTGCACACGTGAATATTTTTCCAATGAGTACTTCTGCATATATTTCTTCACAATAATAGGTTTTACAGTTGAAAAAACTGAGTCACGGAGATGAAATGCATGGTTTAAAAGCTGCAACAAATGTTCAATAGTGAAACTATGACCAGAGTTCAAAGTCTAGGGTTCTTTACCCAGTGGATCTGAACTACAGTGCTGTCTCTAACAGTGCAGATGCCCAGGCCTCTTCCATAGACATTCCACATTCAGCAGTTCCAGGCATGGGCTCAGGAATCTGCCTTTTAATAAAACCACAGGTGATTCTGATGCAGATCATCTGCTTTGATAAGAATTGCATTAGATTATGCAATGTTTCCACTTGGTAACTTGAGAGCAATTTCAAAACAACACAACAACATGTGTAGTATGTTAGAGTATTGGGTTATGTCGGGATTCAGGAGCTCAGGATGAGGGCTGGAGAAAGGATGAGAGCTCCTTCCTTTCTGGCTAGTGCTGGCTGGGCACCCAGATGGAGCACTCAGGTTATCCGGGGTTCCCTCGGTGACTTGGACAACGCCTGCTCATCACTACATTCAGTTCACACAAGAAATCCCGGGAGCATTTGCCCTGGAATTCTTATTCCTTTTTTTTTTTTAAATAAAAACTGGACTCAAAATGTCTTAAATTAGGAAAGAATTCAGCGTCGACTGTTTCTTTTTTCCCTTATATGGATTTTTCTGAAAGCTCTGTCTAAAATACCATGTTCTTTCTATATCATATTCATTGTGAACACAGGCAATGGGATTTGGCCCTTGGATGGCTTTCAGGGGAAAAGACAGAACAAAACAACAAAACACTTTATGTTTCTTTTCAATGGCACAGATTTCTATCATGTTAAGGTCAGGGTTGAGTTCAAAATGTCGCTCATTTGGGAGTGAAGAATTTCTGTTTCTCAGATGATATGAAAAATCATAGAGTTAACAAAGTATAGAAAAACATTCACAGCCATTGGCAATGATTGTGAATCGAAAAATTATACAGATTGCATTATGTTTGAGTGGACGTTTAAGAAGCATGAATACTTACCTTTAATTCATGTCTACACCCTAGGATGGGGGCCTGTGACTCTGCAAGGCAGGCATTTGTGTGGAAGCCTGGCTTTCCACACAGCCATCACTGTGTACAGCATGCGATTGCCCCTCAGGGATACGGCAAGTGGCAGGAAGTGACCTTTCAATCGGGCCATTGTCTAAAGAAATGTTCCAACCATCTTTCCCTCAGCCTAGTTGGTTTCACATAATCAACACATTTGTGCAGGAAGGAGGGAGCCCCAGTCAGGGCCAGCCCTTTGCCGCACGGCTCCTCCTCATTTGTTACCCTCTTTTGCCGAGCATTCGTCCAGCTCGGGGAAAATTCTGTGATTCAGCACCTACCTGCATGGTTATTCCTTTTTCCCAAAATCATAGTTGCCTTCACCCAGCTCACAGCTTTTCTAAGCCTATTTGGCAAGATACAAGCAGGGACATTTGCTGTGCATGGCCTGCGTTATCTGTTATGTATTCTTTGATTTTAATAAACATACTTTTTACTCCTAGGTAGACTGATGTTTCTGGAGGGTATGTCTTGTTCTTATAAATTTGAAATGGTTTTAAATTCAGAATT
The DNA here is from genome assembly GCA_004026545.1 of Mormoops blainvillei. Classification (NCBI taxonomy): domain Eukaryota; kingdom Metazoa; phylum Chordata; class Mammalia; order Chiroptera; family Mormoopidae; genus Mormoops; species Mormoops blainvillei. The sequence continues at coordinate 84,063 of PVJD01002215.1, read as the reverse complement.
CGATACTTACTGGTTGCTCAATAAATTAACAAATAAATACTTTTGGTAGTATCAGTGTTTATAATCAGTGTCTTCCCCTTTTTCTCTGCCCTGTCCTTCAGGGGGACTTCTGAGGCACTTGTTCTTGAAATGAGATCTGGCTTCAGCCTTGTGTCTTTATTTCAAGTGCAACTGCCATGATATTCCTCATATACATAGTCACCTTACGACAAGACAGAGAGTCAAAAGTGGCTGAACTGAGGCAGGGCCAGAGGTTCTGGTCAAAATTATGAAGAATGCAAGATTTATATTCATTATCATCCAACATCTGGATCTGCCTAAGGTCACTGAACCCCTCCAGGTGGCCCCTGCTTTACTAGGGTAAAACTTTTACCATGTTTACCAAAATACTCACTGACGTTAGGAACAGACCTTATCCAAAATTTTCCTTACCAATAATTTTTCAGAGCTTACCTACATTGTATTTCAAATGCCCTCTTACCTTGCTGTTTGTTAGGTGTAATGCTTGGTAATAGATGCATGAAATAAACAAGTCTTTGCTAATATAAGACTAGCCAATATGGTACCTTTCTCAAGAATCAGAATGTCTTAACTCTGCAACACATCATCTATTGTCAGGAAAATGCAAAACAGCAGTGTGTTAGCACCACACACCTATCAGAGCAATGAACTCCTGGAACACTGGCAACAGCAGATGCCGGCGAGCACATGGAACGACGGGAACTTTCATTCATTGCTGGTGGAGATGCAACGCGGTACAGCCACTTTGGAAAATAAGTTGTCAGCTTCCTACAAAGCTAAACATACTTTTATCATGTAATTTAACAATTATGCTCCTTGGTAATTTACCCAAAAGAGGAAAAACTTATGTCCACACAAATACCTGAACATGGACTTTTGTAGCAGCTTTATTCACAATCGCCAAAACTTGGAAGCAACCAAGATATCCTTCAGTAAGAGAAAGGGTAAATAAATTGTGGTACATCCAGACAATGGCATATTATTCAGCTCCACAAAGGTTTGAGCTACCAAACTCATTCCACTGGAAGAAAATTAAATGCATATTGAGAAGAAGCTAATCTGGAAAGCTACATACTATATGACTCAAACTATATGACATTCTGGAACAGATAAAACTTATGGAGACAGTAAAAAGATCAATGGTTGCCTGGGGCTAGAGAGGAAGGAATAGGCAGAGCACGGATATTTTTAGAGCAATGAAACTACTATCTATAATACTGTAATGGTGGATATATGTCATTATAAATTTGTCCAAACCCACAGAATGTACAGCTTAAAAAGTGAATCCTAATGTAAACTATGGACTTTGGTGATTTTGATGTGTCAGTGTTGGCTCATCAGTTGTAACAAATATGGCACTTTGGTGGGGGACGTTGAAAATGAGGGAGGTTATGGGTGTGGGGGGGTCATGGGGTCTATGGGAAACCCCTCTCCTTCTGCTCCATGTTGCTGTGAACTTAAAACTGCTCTAAAAAAGTGAAGTATATTAAAAGTACCCTAGCTCAGTTTAAAGGCTCTTTAGAAGTCATGCTAAGTATATCTATTTGTTCTTACAGTCTCTTAATTGTATTCCTTTGTTTAAATTTTAGTTTTTTAAAAGGTTTTATTTGTTTATTTAAGAGAGAGGGGAAGGGAGGAAGAAAGAGAGGGAAACATCAATGTGTGGTTACCTCTCACACGCCCCCTGTGGGGAAACCTGGCCTGCAACCCAGGCACGCGCCCTGACCTGGAACTGACCCTGTGACCCTTTGTCTCGCAGCTGGGCACTCAGTCCACTGGGCCACACCAGCCAGGGCTGTGTATTCCTTTTTTAATGTTTGTATTGGTGCTGTCCTTTTTGCAGCAAAAGTCTCTGAAGTGGCTTCCTTGTCTCCTCTCTTCTTTCAGCAACCTATCCTATGACCTGTTGCCAAATTAAACTTTTAAAACTTCTCTTTTATTGTGCCACTCTATGGATAAAATTGCCCTCTTAGACCTCCATTGTTTATGTTGCTGGGATGGCAGACATATAGAGTGTAAACCACCTCTTTCTCCTTCCTCATGGCAAGCATTAATACTCAATCATGCTCTGTTTTCCCGAGAGCCAGTGGCCTCAGAATCCTCAACAGAGAGTTCTAATGAATCACTGTCAATTGCTAGGAGATAGTTTTACAGGCGAGACTTCCTTGTCATACCTGGGTCATAATAAGAAATTCAAAGTGAAAACCCACACTCAGTGAAGTCAACCTAAGCTGATCCCGCTCTGTCTTTCACTATATGTAAGGTATGAAATATTCCTACTTTGCTCTAGCAAAATTCAAAGCCTAACTTTCTACTGAACACACTCTATTCTGTCCAGACTCTGGGCCACTATTTATAAAATTTCTCTGCTGATAAATTTCATCCTACTTCTCTTATCTTGTCCAAATAGGCCCATGTCTTAAGGCTCAGCTTTAATTCTCCTCGCTCTGTGAATCCATGAACCCTTCCTAGACCATGTCAGGTCATAGCTGCCTTAAATCCGAGCAACGGTGCCACTCATTTAATCACCGACTAATAGAGGTTTGGCTCTTACGTGGCTGGTATTTTCTTTTTGAGTGTGTGTCCTGTCTTCCAGCTAGATTTCAGAGGCAAGGAACTAGATTCTTACTTCTTCCTATAGTGCTGGTTGACAGCATGTCACAACATACAGGCACTTATTGTTGATTTCATGGTGTCAGGTCAGTAAAAGCGAAATTCAAAAAAGTATATGAGGTCAGTCCCAAAAGAATCCAGCTGCATAACATGAAAAATAGAGACACTTATTGAAGGAGATACAAGATACAAGAAGCATTGTACACTGGACAGTGACGCCTCAGTCCCCTTCAAAGAAGGCACCTTGGGGCCATATGCAGTTTTCCCAATCACCATCAGCTGTCCCATTGTGTTTTCCTAAATCTCATCAAAGATCTGAAATCTGTTCCCTTTGAAAGGTGATTTTAGTTTTGGGAAAAGCCAGAAGTGCCAGGGCACCAAATCTGGGCTGTAGGAAGCTGAGTCACCTGGGTGATTTGGTGTTTTACCAAAAAACTCTGCATGAGACATGATGCATGAATGCCTTTGTTGTCATGATGAAACGGCCAATCTCCAGTTGCCTGTAGCTGCAGCCACTTTCATCGTATTGCATCTCTCAACCACGAAAAACATTGAGGTAGTACTCCTTATTAATTGTTTGGCCTGAAGAAGCGTACTTGTGATGGAAAACACCTTCTCAATCAAAAAAACACAATTAACGTGGTCTTGATCTTGCTGTGACTTGGAAGTGTTTGTACCACACTTTTATTTGTGCTGCACTCATTGCATCACCCCTGAAAGTCTTCTGAATCATCCAGATAGTTTCTATGGAGGAATGTTTAAGCTTAACACAAAATTTGATGCAGATTTGTTGCTCTGCTTGCTCATTTTGAATGTGATGACCACACAGTACACGTGCTCAGTTATCGGCGTCTACTGCCCCCGCGAACTAGTACAGTGAAGTCGTCATCGTTCACACATGTGCACTGCAGTCCACTTCCCTTGGTTGCCAGGTTACACTGATATCACGCACACCATTCTCATTATATTAACAATGGCTGGACTTTTTCCGGACAGACCTTATGCATATGTGCGTGTGTGTGTACCTCTCCATGTTCCTTGTATGATAAAATAAAACTTTCCTGAAAATAAAATGGTTTAGTATAATAATAATCCTCAAACTGCAAGTGAGACCTGAGGATGTAACCTTCAATTAATCAGCTGCACATGTTTCTGTTTTGTAGCTAACATTTATCAAGAATCAATGTACCAGGCAGTGTGCTAAGGATTGGTTATAAACAGGCTCTTGTTTAATCTTCACAACTACCCTGAGAAGTAAAAACTATCATCTCTTCAATTTCTATGGGAAAAAAGAGGCACAGAAAGTTTATGTAATGTGCCCAAGTTCAGTCAACTGGAATGTGGCAGAATCGAGATTTCTTTAGGGCTGTCTGCAGTCTGACCACGACACCTTTATTCTTTGTTGTCACCAGGAATCCAACCTTTTGCCTGGAGAGCTTCTTTTTTTTTCTTTCTCAAGACTGATTTGGTGACTGCTTTGAGAATTTCAGTGAGTAACAAAAAATTTCGAAGGAAAGTGATAAATGTCAGGATGATTCAAAAGAAGAAATGTGATCGGTTTGTCATAAGTGAGCAGATAATACTTAGAAATTGGATTGGTATTTTGTCAGTAAAAATATGAAGTAATAACAACAGACTAACAGGATAGAGTAAAGAATGGAAGAGAGGGTCTTGGAGTTTACTAATGGTCGTTTTGAGGAAAATAAGGAAAAAAGGTTCAAAGCCTTCTAGAATAGGCTACCACAGAGAAAGGAAGGAAGAACGATAGACTAGACAGCCTTTTTTAAATGAGAACATGCTAAAGAGAGAGCATAATGTGAAAAAGGGTGATGTGAAATGACATCCTCGGCTTAAATAAAGTGTGTAGCTCATATCCTATGTCTTCTACAGTAATAAAACTGCTGATTCCTAAACTGTTTTTTTTTTTTTTTTTTTCTAAATGGCAGTGGCTAAGAAGACAGAGTTTGGGGAAAGATCAGAAGCTGTGAGCACTCCCTTTGGTGGGAGAGATCCTTTCAGTTTTAAATTTTGGATATTTGCACTTCTGAGAGAATGCTGATGTGAACCAGCAGTTGTCAATTGAGTGAGTGGCGGGTGAACCTCCCAGTTTAGTCTTAGACCACAAACCCTCAAATGTCCTCCTAAACAGATATTACTGGGGAGGCAAAGGTGAGGACATGCCACTTCTTCTTTGTGTCCTGTAGTTTTAATTGAGCCTCAAGTGAATTTCCTTAGAAGTCAATGGCGGTTCCGTGTCCCAGAAGGGACAGGGGAAGTGTGTGAAACAAGATGAGAGGTGGGATCATTATTTCCCAGAACTCTTATGACTTCTTTTTAGATCCTGGTCAAGGATAGAGCTGTTTGTTGTAATAAAATATCCAGTAGCAGGAAGTTGAAATAGAGGTTATACTAAAAAACAAACTAAAACAAACAAACAACAAAAAACAAAAAACCTAAAACAAAATAAAAACCATGCTAATTTTAGCTCCATTCAAAACCCAGGAAAAAAATTAATGTTTACAAAATTAAGATTAATGGACTGCCAAAATTCAACTCATTAGTTAACAACTCTACAAGCTAGTGATAAAGTTTGTGCTGGTTGGACCTAAAGGGAATTAAAACTTTATCATTGGGAGTGCCTGTCCCCTTGTGTTTGGCTTAATAATTATAGACTTTTCTACTGAAAGCACTAGTAGCTAAGGAGTGGGTCTAAAAATTTCTATTCAAGAGTTTACCCACTTTATTTGACATGGGGGGTCTTGTCAGAATATATTGAATGCTGAAGATCCTGGTTATTATAGCTTAAGAGCTTTTGCAGGTATTGATTTAAACACTCCTTGTGTAGATAAAATAATCCCAGATACTTGAGGGAAGAGCTCCGGGGGAAAAAGCAAACACTGAGACTTGTTTTCTTTTTGACAAATGTGGAGCTCTTTTCCTCCCATCAGGAAGTGATGCGTTAACGTGAAGGCCGTGGAAGTCCTTAGGGTATATATGGGCTGGTTGGGTGTGCTTGCGCATAAAGGTCTTGCCTTACACAAACTCTCTGTGCAGGAGGTGGACATATGGCAAGCTGGCCTGAGGGGATAATTGGAGAACAGAATGAGAGGCCAGAGTGTGTTTACAATGCTAAGCCAGGATAACACATGTAGAAATCCTGAGCTCAGTGTCTGGCACAAAATAAGGGCTAAAGTGGTCATTTGGTGTTTCTATTGTTGTAATTATATTTATTTATTTTAGTTCAACTTTTAGAGATGCTTTACAACTTTGCAAAGGAATCTTAATTTAACCTTCTGACTGGTGGTCAGTGTATCAGAAAAATGATATTTTATGTCATGTAAATCGTATAACCAGCATTGACTTGCAAGAGCTTTCTTGATTTCAGAAAAAAAAAAGTGGTAAACATGTGTCTTTGAGAATTCCCTTAAAGTCCTCTGAAATGTAAATCTGGGCATCCTTTGGTCTGATTCCTCTGCCTTGTATCTGCACATAAGTTAGCAGTTGGTGTTCAAAGGAGCAAGTGGGAGAACACATCCCTTCACAGAACCTTTATAGGTGTAAGGAGCCTTAAAGATTCTCTGCCTTAATGTTCATAAGAAGAAGCTCTTTTCTCCAAAGTCACTAAACTAATTAATGGCAGAGAAGAGATTAGAGGCCAGTTCTTTTGTGTTCTGGGCCAATATTCTCTTTCCTTCACATATAAAGATTTTTATTTCTTGTCTAAGTATATTGAATATTCTTTTCAGACCATGTATACTGTAAGCCGGATGACATAGGTTGTCCTGAAAGGATGCCTTCCCTTACAGGCTGGTGGGAGAGAAGCCAGCAGGAATGAGAGTGCTTTTATTGCAACTTCCCAGGCCCACTCGTTAAATGTCGCAGGCTAGCCCAGAAATATGGACAGCCGTGCATGACTAAGGCATCTATAGCTGGTCCCTCCCAGGGCTGTCATAAAACCACAGGCGTGGTTTTCCTTATACTGCAGATCAGCTACCAAGACACTACTCCAAATGGAAATGACATTCCCTTGAGGAGCTTGGGAAGGAGGGAGAGGACCGCTTAAGGTTCTGGGGTGCAAAGCGAGCATTCTCAGGGACGGTGGAGTCGCAGTGCTTCTCCCTTTCTTTGCCCACCACCAACCTGCCCTGGCCTTGAAGACAGATAAACATAGGATGCAAAAGAAAGGTTATTCCCCACAATGACCCCATCAGTGTACTTTTGCTCCTGTTTGGGGGGCAGAGAGGGATGCTGGTTTCATGAAATTCTTGTATTTTAGGCAGAGGTTGGAGGGTTTAGCAGGGAGGAAGTGAAGAATACATAAATGGAGAGGGCAGAAGAATAAATAAGCTCTAGAGCTAAAAATAAGTTCAGGTGGCTAATCATTATAAAGTTGATTAATTTAAAATAAGTTAAAAGAACACATAGATCCTGGGTAGTTACATTGTCACAGAATCTTTGAGACCTTAGTTTCCAATCACTGGTTGTTACCAGAAGAGCTAATTAGCCCAAAATGTGGCTACTAGTTGCTTGAGCTGTCTTCAACTTGAAGGTTTATTTTTTTAGTTTATTTTTTTTTTAACATATAAGTTTTAAAATTAATTAGGATACACCTGGGACTCATGGCTAAAGCCAATAATTTCCCCCAGGGGGTTATATTTTTATATAACAAACTTTAGAAAAAGGAAAAATGTGAGAGGTAAAACATAATCTTTAGAATTGGGAAAAATGGCATAACCATTTCAACTCAGCAGACCACAAGGCCAAACAAGCTTTGGCTGGAATTGAATGCTGTGTGCTTCTGTTGAGAGAAGAGGATGCTTCCCAGATGTGTCTAGGGGACTACCTGCCTCATTCCTATTTATCATCAGCTCTAACACAGGATGTGGTGTAGCTGGCTGGTAATCTGGAAATGGCCTGTTTATTTTTACAGATCTGTAGAAGAGATTCAATAGTTGTAAAGGATGGAAGGGTACAAAGCAGCTTGGAACTCACAACAAAGGGAACCAGGAGGAGAAAAATTAGATAAAACAACTTGTGTCCATGAGATCTGCTCCTTGTGCCTGTTGAACAAAGGTACGAAATGGATTTTCTAGTTTCAAAAAAAAGCCAGTTCTTCTTCCCAGCCTTGCAGCCCATAACCTTAAAACACCCAGACACATATTTTTTTCCCTTTTTTTAAATTGAGGGAACGTTTGTATTTTTTCAGATACGAGGACTGGTTCCTTTGTGAGTTTCATAAAGGAGAGAAATTTTGCTCAGCAGTAGTGGTTCCCTGTTTCCACCAGTCCTTTCCGGATAACATTACTTAAATGAAAGCCCTGTAATAGGCTGGAGAAAGGATTCTCCAATACATGGTGGGGACAGTGTTACTGTTCATTTCCTGATTCTGCTGAAAAGTTATCCTGAGCGTAACAGTCTCCTCTCTCTTGAGAAGAAGTATGTCTAGGTCCTTCCTGGCACCTCCTATCTGACTTCTAGAAGATGTGAAAGCTGATTTCCAATTGAATTTTTTTGGGGACTGAAAATTGCTTGCTACAAATTATTGCCTTCTAATAGAGTCAGGGCTGCAAATGTTTGGTAGAAATGCTATATATTTATTCCACCTTCAGGAAATAAACAAATAAGGTCCAGGGCCCTACACCCAGAGAAATATAAGATGAAGAGCATGGATGTGCAAAGAGAGCTGAAAATTGGAGCTTGTGACTTACAGAGCTGGGATCAAAGCTTGGGTCTCTTCGCTTCTAGTTTCATGATCTTCCCACCACTCATGAGGTGCCATGTGGCCTCCCATGTTGGTACGTGGTAGTCAGGAAGGAAAAACTCTAGGCAATGCAGAACAGAGCTGTACTGTTGAGAAGCTTTGCCTTGTGTAAGCACAGTTGGCTCGTATATAGTTGACTTTCCCCAAGAGGGAATTGGGGGAAGCCAGGGAGTATTTATCAGCTCTATCTTTTTCTCCCTTGCCTTTCCCACCCCAGAACGAGGGCATGTGGTAACTCCCTGGCTCAGGGAGTGCTTGGGATGCTGGACCACCCAGGCTGTGTAGCCTGTGACCACTGCAGAGTCACCGCAGAAGAAGCAGGGAGAAGGGGCTGGCTTTGAAGTTCAGGGATGGGAGCACCAGGGATATTTTGGGTTTGGCCTGAGGTAACTCACATTTGGGTAACTCCTCCCCCAATATTTGCATATGGGGACATCATACTGCATTGACTACATTAAAAAAGAAATAAAAACCCAACAAATCACAAAAATTAATTTGCAGCGTGGGTGTGCAGTAGCCCTAATTTTTTCTTGCTCCTGGTGGAGGTGGTAGTGGCAGGAGGTAGGGGAGGGAGTTAGCCATTAATCACATGTTTGTGAAGTTCAGATCCTCTGTGTCATCTCAGGGTGAACGATTTATTTCCAAGTCAGACCCTTTAGAAAATGTTGGCCCATCTTCACATATTGCAGCAGTAGGAAGGTTTCTAAATTTCCCAAAGTTGCGGTCCTAATCTATCAGGAAATTTACCTCAAAGCATAGCAGAACAACACCCTGTGGCCCTGTAGCAACTAAAATGTAGCTGACAGAATCAGGGCCCCTAACCTCTCTGTCTTGATTCCCTTGCCTGTAGAATGGGGCTAAGGCCTCAGCATGTTCTCGTGAGGGTTAAATGACAGACTGTGTGAAAATCCCTAAGCACAGGGACTGGCTCATAGGACTAATTCAGAAATGCTGATTCTTATTACTTGTTAGGTAGGTGGCTTTATTATATATTAAGCTTTTTGTGAGAGTGGCTCTTAATATGTGGAAGTCATTGAAAGTCCAGCCAAGCTTGAGACCAACCAAAGGGATATGGTTTGGCTCCATCATCTAAGCTCTGAGCCAAGCCATCAAAAAGGATTGAACACATATTAGGAGAAAAAATATATTAAATGATGAGGTGGGTGTGACTGAGACTGTAAAGAATCAATGCCACAATATTATTATTGGTTTGGCTCTTCTTCATTTATAAACATTGAGCCTGGTTTGAGTGGTTCAATTTTAGCCCCATTGACAGGTTCTTCATTTTACTTTTAAAGTCTTGGGCATATTAAGGAAAATACACATTTTTTTTTGTGCTCTATTTTTGTCACTCTGCATGGCTCATACATACTCTATTTATCTTTGTCCTGTATTTTGTGAAGCATCTACAGGTTTTTAATCTAATAAGCATTGTGCTGTTTAAATCAAATACAGTTTGAGACTGAATTTAATGACAAATAATGAAGTGGCTTTATCACATTGCACCAGGAACTCAGAGAATGGAAGCTTTGACCCTGTTCTTTTTTTTTTTTTTTCTGTTCCCAGGATCTGAGCTCTCTGAGGCCAGCGGTTGCCATGAGCAAAGCTGTTCTCTCCATTCATCTGAGTTCTTTAAGAAAGCATAATATCCTAATGAAAGAAATCTCAAAACATTCCTTAGGAAAGAAGCATTGCATTTGTGTTACTTAGAACTTGAACCTATTCTAGGGCTAGGTATGTCTTTGGGTAAATAGTTCAGAAGCTAGTTAGGAAAAAGAGAAGTAACATGGTTCTGGGAGGTATGGCTTTGTTGGTTGGCACATCGTCCCATAATCGAAAGGTGGCAGGTTCGATCCTCATTCTAGGTGTGTACAATCCCAGGTCCAGGCACGTTTGGGAGGCAACCAATTAATGTTTCTCTCTCTTCCGTCCTTTCTCTAAAAGCAATGAAAAAAAAAAAAAAACCTTGACCTTGTAGGAAACTGAGGCCTTTTTTTTTTTTTTGGACCAGTTAGGCAGTTTAACATGGTGGAAAGGAAAAAAGAAAGACTCAGTATCACACTGAGAAGTTTGAAAAAATAAAAATATTTGAATGATTCTCCAGAACATTTATTTTTATTTTTAATGCCTTTAATTTCTCTAGTTTTTACCTCTTACCCTTTGTTATCTGGAGGGTTTATACCTTGTATCTGTGAATAGATATTTGTAAGGGCAGGATCTATTTCTATTTGTGTTTGTTTAGAGCATAAGTTCAGTACCTGGTATTTACTGAACTGTGTAATAACTTAGTGGATAAGAGAACTTTTTGACTGACTACAAACAAATACTCCCTGGATTGTTGTGGGATTTGGTCATAGCCCTCAATCCTTGAATTCTGAACCAACTAAAACATCTTAGGTGTTCACAATGTTATATTTTTGTTTCCTCTGCTTATGTTCTCTGCATGTTTTAAAATCATTCTTTACTAGCAAAAAAGCCTTTCTAACCATCCTCAGTCTTTTGTAAGAATCACAACTTTCTTTAAATCTTTTGTTTTTATTTTTAGAGGTGATTTAACATAGCTGATAACTTGTAAGTATCAGGCCAACTCATCTGTCTTGCTTCAGTTTAGAAAAACACTAGCACCACATTCCCTTGCTGCCAAAGCATAGATTTCATGCTGTTCCACAGTCGTTCCTACCAAGGGGAGAGTATGCACTAAATTGCCAACACTCCGCTGGGACTCCTGACAAAGGAATTTTATTATGCCCACTTTCAATTGGAGTCAATGAAACCTTTGCCAGGAGCACGGCAGTGGCTACTGCTCAGGCTCCAGAATTGCTGTGTGGTCAGGTCAGGGCTTTTTTTCTTAATATGCATCGGGTCAGTCTTTCTTGTGGGTTTGTGTGTGGGAGGCAAGGCAGACACTGTGTGTCAAGGAGAGGCCCTCTGCCTCTTGTGTAGGAAAATTACCGCCACATGAAGGTAGGGCAGGAAGCCAGGTGCAATCCCATAGCCTTCCCCTTGGGATCATTTGCCCCCTCTCCAGTGTGCAAGAGCACTTGTGCTAGAGGGAGAGAATTGTGTTCCTGGAATATGAGCTCCCGACTGCTCACCACTCACAAGTTGAAAGTTAAGCATCATTGGATGCCACATTAAGTCGTGTATTGTAACAGGGTTGTAGGAAGTATTTCAACTCTTAAAAAGGTTGCCTAACTTAGCTGTGTATTTAAGGTCCCGATCAAAATTAAGAGTAAATATTTTTTTTAAAAATTGGTCATCCTTTCTTGGGCATATACAGAGTCATTTCAGTAGGAATTGTAACTTGTACTACTCATTCAGTGTGAATGTATGTATGTTTCTGTTCAAACCGAAAAGAACCCAGAAGCAGCTGTTAGTTCCTTCAAGGGATGGTAAAAGTCCAAGTCCATGTCATAAATACCCACACATGTGGTAAAGACTGACCAGATCAAAGATCTTTCATTCTAATTTCAAAGGAGTAGCCATGCTAAATATAGGCTTAATACCTGAAAGTAGATTAAATACAGAGCTAATTATACATAATAATTGTAGCTGAGGCTTACATTATACAGAATAACTAGTTAATAAACTCAGCAGTTATTGGATCAAACTGACCAACTATTTATGTGTGAAAATAATTACCCTCTTCATTGAAAAATCACAGTTTTCAGTTTGGGAATTTAAGAATCATTTGCCAAGAGTGAAAAGTATGCCTTTAGCAGAGAAACCAGCCAATTCTCACAGTCCTTGTGAACAATGCTTCTAACCTTAGGTGGTTTGATTTTAAAATGATAAGGAGTGATAATAATCAGATAGACTCTGTATCACTGGAAGAATCTTGAAATTAAAGGGGAGCTATGTACAGGATTTCTGCTGCTGTAGAGAGTAATTTTCTCTGTCGTTGCATTATTCATCTCATGTAAATTTTGATAAAGTTCATCACTGTGATTATTATTTCATTTACCACATTTTATATGTTTATAGCACAAATTTCCACAGTAGGATCCTTTTCTTTTTCTACATTAATATAAATTTATGTGTTCTTCATGGAAAAGGGAACCTTTATAAATGCAGGTAATTGACACACATCACCTAGCTCACTGCTTTAAAACTTGCTACAGTATGATCATCCCCCCACAGGATGTCTAGCAGTGAGCATTTTTGGCCATGGTATTATTGTACCATGCACTTGTACACCTATAGCAATTAATACCTACTGTATACACCAGGAATATATAGGTGGTTTTGTATGCCGAGAACTACCCTGTGAGGTGAGAATAAACCTCAGTTTTATGACAGATTCTTAGGTTCATTGAACCTCTCAATATATTCAAGTAGTTGAATGGAAGAGTCAAGATTTTAAACAAGGGATCTCTGATGGTGGGATCCATGTTCTTTTTATGATCACATTCACCACAGGAAATTCAGACTCCTTAAAAGAAATCCCGGGCTTAGAAAAGACCAAAGTGAGGATATGTCTAGTTGGAATAACTGTCTGAGGGTATCCTGAAATTGCTCGATGAGTACCCTTGGCACACCCTCAGCTAGGCTGGTTTTGTAGATTCATACAACTTCAGCACTGGAAGGGGCGGGAAGGCCATCTGACCCAGCTCCCAAGAGGCCGCCTGGACGCTGCCTAGGTTTTCTTGAGGCAGTTGGTCCATTCTTTTTGGGACTACACGAATTCATAGAATGTTCTTTATATTCAGCCAGACACTTTATTCCATGATGCTTCCATAAAAATTAACCCTCATCCTCTGCTGCTTAACAGTCCTTCAAGTATTTGAAAGGGATTCCAAATCCCTCCCCCTTCCCTTTTTAAAGCAGTCACATTGCTTTCAACTGCAATCTCTAGGATATGGTTGTAATTCCCCTATGACCCTGTATTTTCTTTCCTGAATGCTATTCAGTCTTATAAGGGAGCAGTAAGGTTTAAGAGTAAATCCAGGACTGATTTAACTAGTGCATATTAGAGTGGGACGATCACCTGGGAATTTTAGAGAATATACATCTAAAATTACATTCGGCAGCTACACAAAGTATCGGGATTTCATTCCAGCTGAGCTCCCTTCACACTATCCCCTCACCTCAACACATGCAAGTCTCAGGCTCCAGCCAACCTCCAGCAGTCTGAAGTCTTGTCATAGCGTTAGGAAAGAACCCTCAGGGAAGAGAGTCAAAGTAAAAGCTTTTGTTTCCAGGAAAACAGGCAAGGAGATGGAGGGGAATTTTTAGCATAGCGGGGGTTTGTCACTTACTCTGGTGCTCTGAACATGTGCCTGAGTTTTCGTGGAGATAAGGTGTGGAGTGACTGGGCAGAAGCGAAAGAATAGAAATTGTATTTCCCCAAATGTCTGGGAAATATTAAGAAACAGAAGGCAGCGCTTCTTCTAACAGACACTGACTCCAACGTAGGAGTCAGCAATGCTGCTCATCTGTTCATTCTCGCAGTATCCTGGGACATAATTCACCACGGCCAGGACTGATTTGCGGTACATAAGAGTGATCCTTTTAACCTGTCATATACATAGGTATGTGACAATCTAGGAGGGAGCTGAAAGAATTATGTCCTGTTGCTTCATACTCAGAAGATTGGGAATGTACTATTCGTGTTTTTTGGAGCACATGTCTGAGTAATTATTGACATTTATGAATTTTTTGTTCATTTTGTGAAAATATAAGATATAGAATAATTTTCAGAAGCATAAATTGAATACACAAACCGTATATTATACTTCATTTCAATTAAGCAAGTAGGTATAAAATTTGCCCAGAAATATGATCAGATATTTATTCATTGCATTCATTTTAGTTACTCATGATAGACAGCTGTAGGCATTCCTCACCGTCTGGGTCAGATATAAATTAGTGACCTAGTTGGAAATCCCCTTGTCCCATGTTCATCAAACATATCTTTGTATTTAAATTTCTAGCATATTTAAAGTTAAAGCAAATCATATTTGTATTTTAAAGGATCATTTTAATCTTTTAAATAAGATGCTTCTTTCAACATTTTAAGAATAAATGTAAGAAAAATACTTAAAAGTGAAATACTTTAAAACATCTGAATATGAGATGTCAATATTTTCACACACACACTAACACACACACATTAACACACACACACATTTTATCTCTTCCAAGCTCTATTTAGATAGAAAGACGACGTACAAGCACCTGTTTTGCATTCACAAATTTTAACAGCCTCTTTATGTGGGGGTAAATAATTGGACCCGTTAAAAAAGTTGATCTGTTTCTATCCTGAAAAATCCTGCAATGTTTCCATATCTGGACTTGCCAAACTGCCCGTGTTTTCCACCTCCTCAATGTAAACCAGACTCTTGCACAAACACCCATGTGCAGAAAGATTCTGAAAGAGAAAATATTTGAAAGACAGAGAACAAAGAAAGAGGAGACCTTTAACTGTAAAGCTGTAATTTATTAAGTGTCTTTAGAATTCATGTAAGGGGCCTCTCTGTTTTTGTTCTTCTCTTGTAGGTCTCTTAACTCCACTGATGACAGGAAAATCTTCAGTGGTTCCAGAGACAAGCTGCTGGAAACCCTGCACATTTATTTTCTAGGGGGAAGTGAACTGATTAGAAGAGCGATCCCTTCAGAGAGATCCTCTGCTTAAAAAACTTTAAAAGATTCCAAATTAAGGCTTATTCATTTCTGGGACCCTAACTGGCTCACAAAATCCAAGGGCCACATGCTTAATGTTAGGTGATTTCAAAAGCCTTAATAAAGGGAGAGCAAAGAAGAGGATGGGATATGAAAAAACTGGGAGAAATTCCCAAGTAACAGGACATCTCGTTAATTCCAAACATGCTCTATTTCATTTTGTATTTTTAAGTTAAAAAAAAGAAAAAGTGTCTTTTTAGAAAAGATATACATTTCTCTATTGAAATTCAGTACTTTATATCTGAGTATGAATTCATCATTCATTAGGTCTAGGGTAGGTCACAGCCTAATTTACAAATTCAAAAGTGTAAGTCACATCAGCTCAAGTGCTCAAGGCCATGTATTTGCAAGTTAGAGTACACACTGAAAATTTCCTGTCCTTGGACTGGTGTACTGGGCAATGCAGATTTTCTATAAGAACTTGTTCATGTCTTCAATTTAACATAATGTTGATTATCAGTCGAAAATGTTTAACCCGCATTGACTGAAGTAATGTAAAGTATAAAATTAAATCAATGATCTCGAAAATTTAGGGCACAGTAGTTTAAATCATTTGGCTCTTCCTAGAAATTCTGATTTTTTTTTAACCTGGAAAAATAGGTGATTACTCGATAGCTTTAGCTCTAAAATATATCTGACAGGTTATTTTTATTTGTTTGGTTTTCAGAAATCATATCCATGTTTTCTACTCTCCGTAGTCTTTAGCAGAATGAATCAAAGCCATTCTGTCCCCAAAACTAACGGCAGTGGTGCCTTTTTTTTTTTTAACATTGCAGGGCTTTACCTCAAGTGCTATGCAGTAAATTTAGAGGGAAAGAAAAATTTTATTAAATTATAACTGAGAGGAGCTGATTTTTTTTTACATAGCAAACAAAAAATTCCTTCATGAAAGGCTATAAAACCCATATTATTTACCAGAGAGACCTTTCCTGTCTCCCAGGTAAACACTTACAGTGTGTAGACTTGTGTAAATACATATTTAGGAGTGGCTAAATATGGCGAGGTATTTTTAAAGGTGCATTTACAAAGCTGAATGCACACATTGGCGTTTCGGGCTGTGTGAGCTGTGCACGCCGCTCTGCTGTCTATTCAGAATCCAAGCGGGGCCCTGGTGGACGCACCGCAGATACAGAGACTAAGTTCCAAAACATTCATCTTTAATCAAAATTACTATGGACAGGTCCTTAAATCATTTCAAAAGGGTAAAAATTTTCAACTAATGGAGTTCAAATCTTTCTTGCCAATTTGACTGAAGAAAAGATTTTCAGAAATGCAGACATCATTCGTGGAAGTAAATCTCCTTTCTGAACATCTTGGTGCATAAAATAACCGTCATGTCACAGGCAGTTCAGAGTATTACCAAAGCCCCCAAGATACAGTCCATGAGATGACTGGACCAACTAGGAAAATCTAATCAAGAGGAAAATGCTATTAAGATATTTTTAAATACTTCAAAAGCACATGAAAATGTAAGTGATGAAATCTGTTTGTTGTTAATTCAATGGCAGGAAGCTTCCTAGGATAGTGAAACCTGGATGCATGATGTCTGTTTCTTCTTCCTTCTTGGCCAAGGTATTCTCTAGGAGAAAAGAATGAGGTAGGAAGAGAGAGGTTATTGATAGACAAAAGAGCTCTCCTTATACTCTTGCTGTCTGTGGTACATCGGAATGCATGAGGGTCCCGTTTGTATAAAAGCCCTTTTTAAGATGGAGAAGTTGAGACTCTAACTCTGGAGCTCGGGCTATCTCAGAAGCCTTTAGCTAAGAAGTCTAAATGCTTCTGTTTCATTGTTTTAATGCAGTAGGCAGCTAAATGCTCTAAATAACCTGTAATGGAATAATCGAAAATTTTATTATGATAAACCATATGTGGGACAAAGAGTATTTATTTAGTAAAATAATTTCTCCAATCAAATTTGCACTGGGCTAAGTTTTTTAACTTTACGAAAATATATATCATATGTACATATTTTTCTAAGGTACAAACACTACAAATTTTGATAGAACATTCTAGCTTCTAAAACTTTAAATACCAGTTTAATTTAAAATCTGAGGCCAGTGCTATAAGGCCTCTGGAATGTAGATGCTCCTAATACAAGTGCTGACACAATTTTAGCTTTAACTGTGGATGGATGGACTCTATACATATCACTTGTACTAGTATTTATGACTTGGAAAACAAACTCTCCCTGTGAAAGACAATCCTTGTTTTAAAATTTTTTAAGTATATGAGCAGGCACAAACACCTTTGCATTACAATTTTTATTAGTTTTATCCCATCCTTAATTTTACTCTGTGGCTAAGTATCTCATTTCCATGTAAACTTCCATTGGGAACACAAAATGCTGACACCACATCTACTGACAGAAATGCCACAACATAAATTACACCAAGAAAATGCCACTTTGGGTGGGGGGCATGGCAGGAGGAACTAAGCCAGATAAAAAGCCACTGTGCTACTGCCCAGCCTGCAACCCTGTCCCGCTGACCACTGATAAAATTTATCACAGAGTAACATACGGGAAGGCAGCTTAAAGAAGAGTTGTCTGTGGTAAAACGTGTAACAGCAGAACAGCTAATGGAGCGGTATTACTTTATTGGAAAGCAGTATCTCTGGATGCTTCACTTTTCTAGCTTTAGCAAATGTAAGAATTGTTCTATATGCAGAAGGGCTGATACAAAACAACTGTCGTTGAACTCTGAATGATGGCAGTAGGCATATCTGGGGCTCACCAGTTCGTCACTCTCTGCCCAGTATGCTCAACCAGCAGAGGAATGAATGAGTTGCAACAAAGTTAACAACCAACCTGGGTCTTCGTTCTTAAAACAGTGCCGATCTATAATGTTCATGGTCTCTTTGTAAAGAAGCAGTCTTGTAAATTCCTGCCTAATATTGTTGTCAGAATTCAATACTGGCATTAGTAGAAGAAGAAATATCCAAATTCCACAAACAAAAGGATTCTCATTTACCAAGACATTAAAAGTAAAAAACTTTGTCATTGGATGGGACCATTCTTTAGGGATTGAAAGGAAAGAGGTTGGATAACCTTGCATATGGACTTGGTAGTCAATATTGGATGGTTAGAATGGTTGTAAATGAAAATGATTAGGGGCATGATGTCTTAAATGTCATTGAAGACAGCATTTTAAAAGAAAGGAAGGAGATCAGTTGTATCACATACCACTGAGAGAGTAACATCATCAAAATGGTGACACAGGTCATTCTGACTTTACTCCCCTTCACAAGAACAACTATCAACTATTCATGAACTAGACACCACTGAGAGAGCTGTAGAGCATGGAGGTGAGGCTGAAGCACACCCCTGCCCCCCACATCACCGAGACCAAGATGGACTGCATTAGAAGGGTAAGGGGAGCAGCCCCACACTGGCCACATTGCCCTCTGCCTGGCCAGAGCAGCCCCACCCACGTGAAGTCCTCTCCCCTGAGCCCCGGGCTCCTCTGGTGGGGAAAGTAATTAGCATAGTGCTCATTGTCTTTGCTATCCATAAGCCACGCCTTAAACATATACAACTGGACATGGAAGGTGCAGCTGTACTCTCCTTCTACACAACAGGCATCTCAGTGCCTGAGCTCTCTCCATTCCTACGTGTTCGTTGAAGAAGTGAGGGATTTTGGAGAGACTGCCTCCAGTTATGTAAGAGAAACTGCATTGCTATCTGTTGGGTCACTTTATGCTAAATCTGATAATAACTGCAAGGACATTAGTAAGAGAGCAAGGTTTTCACCTCTGATTGTCGACCTCAGAAGCTGGGAATCTCGCATCAACATTCTTTCCTTTGTGTTCAAGTCCATTGTTAACGCATATATATAACCTCTTATGAAGTTGCTTATTTATCTAGCCTCTATAGCTCCTTAAGTTCATATTTCATGTTTAGCACCTGAGTGTAAAACAGCATGTCATTTCATTTTCTCCTAAATACATCTCATTCAGTCTATAAGGGAAATTATTTTAATATCTAAGTCACCTGGGTTTGGTGACTCATAACAGGCACTACTTATTGCATGCCTAATATATACTAGGCACTGTTTAGGAGTTTTTTTATATGTAGTCTTCTGACAACTCTGTGAGTATAGCTATTATTATTAATGTTTTATTATTAACATACAGACATTCATGATAGTCTCGTAACCTCTTTTGGCCTCAATGGTCTCAAATGTAAATATGAAAAATAATCCTTTAACAGTGTGAAAGCAGAGGAATGGATCGACTGGTCTCTGTGGATTCCTTTTAAATTTTAAGATACGGATAAAATGGCAAAGAAGAAAAAATTAACATCTGTGTCAGCATGCAGAACCACCAAAAATCTACCTGTCTCTGACACTGCTAGTACTACTGTAATCAACAATATAATATAGTTGGTTGGAAAACAGCTGCTTTATATAAATTGTCAAAGCAACCTAGGATAAAAAGGGAAATGGGTAACGAACCTGCAAAGCATGCCCATTATGACGGAGTCAGCATCAGCTGACTCTGGAGTCTTAGGCAGCGTGCTCACCAAGTATCTTTGAGAGCCTCTGTTGAGAAAATGGAAGAAGAAATCGGTGATGGAACATTAAGCTTCTGTGAGCCAAAGTGGATTATTAATTTTTTTAATGAGTGAAGGATTTAGACTTCAGGGTACCTGATGTCTAGTTGCATATATCATTTCTGGGAAAAAAAGAGGAGTCTTCATGCCAACTTTTATTGTACAAACTAAAGCTAATTTAGGATTCTGAAGAAAAATCCTGCTACATAAGATTGATGGTTATTACTGAGAAAGCAAAAACGAGATTGCTCCACTAACTTAAGAGGTAGATGAGACCAGGAGGCAAGAGAGCTAGATAGCAAGCCCTCATTTATCAAAAACTAACATATGTACTTGTTTCTTCCTCCTCCCCCCTACCCCAATTTTAGTGTTCATTGTGTCCTTTTGTACTCCTCTGTAGCTTGGCCTGAGACACAGGCTTCAGTCTTTTATTAGCCAGGAGAGAAAGAGAATGGCAATAGACTGGAAATGTGTGCTCAGTAAGGATTCCTGATTCTAGAATGAAAATGGTGTAGGAGGTCATTTTTATTTGGTCCTCGAAATACAGCAAGGTCAGTACTTGTGGATTGTCCATGTGTCCTAGGTAGTGAGAGTTCATATGACAGATATCCACTGGGTCCTTATGCTTCAATCTAATGGTAATTGTCTGAATCAAAGAATTTATGTACAGATATCATTGGACCACATAGCTGCAGTAACAATTATGAGTATTTTACATTTAAGAAGAGAAAGGTTAAGGCAAATAAGGGGGGAAGAAGTGGTTAAAAACAATGAAAACATTACCACAAATACTTAGCAGTAGAAAAATAAAAACAATAAATCACAGAGGTTTCCCATTTATTATATTAGCACTTTTCTAATCCTTCGTGGCTTTATGTCTTTAGAACAGAATCTGGTAAATATCCCGGTTACACCACATGCTAGAAATAGAAGGAAAGCCTTCCTCTCTCCTAACCTCCCTCCCACACTTTCAATATTCTGTGAACTTGACCCATTTATCACCTGGAAGAACAGTTTCTTATTGAGAAACTTGAAGAATCTTATGAAAGCAAAGTGCAGCCAGCACAGGGGAGCCCTCATGTCTCATTCTTCCTATAATTCGGGAAAGGTAACCTTTGAAAATCAGGTGTCCAATGCTAAAATAAGGTCTGCAGTCAAACACAGGGCTCTTGTCACTGGAGAAGGTCAACATAACCTCTGTCTTAGGTGACATGATAGACTGCACGTTTGGTAGAGTGGTAAGGTTTGGAGGAGGCCCCTCAGGAGTATCAGGGCTGTTCTAGGGACAGCGCTATCTTATTTTGACATGACCACTGTAACGTGTCACAATATTGGAAACAAACTTTCTTTCAAAAATTTGGCTCGACTAAGTATTATTATGCCTTTTGTGGTTAAAAACAAGTCATTGTGTTTCCCCGTTTCACGTTAGTTGTGTTTGGCATCACTTACATTCCTGGGTTGGGGGGAGAATAGTTTGTCTTTGGCTAGTCAACCTGACAATAAAATTTACAAGACTGTCACTGGAAAATTCAGTTGTGGGAAATAGGCAACTGTGGCCAAAGAAAAATCTTGAAACAACTGAAAACATTATTGGTTTTCTTTTTTGGAAATGAAACATTAAAAAGAATAAAGAGATAGAAAGCAGACCACCAAACTGAAAATTGGAATCGTAAGGATAATTGAAAAATGGTGTCTTAAATTTTCCAAAAATTGCCAATCTATCTAATTTTACCATTTTTACTTGTTTCTTTTTTCACTTTTTTAAACTACAGAGATCACTGTTTCTAAATCTGATTTTAAAAGATTTTCTAATTATAATTATGCTCTTACTCATACAATATTAGAACTTGCATGTAGTAGAGTAGTAAATCCTGTAAATAGCAAATACTTCAGTGTGGTTTCTCATCCAACAATTATTTACAAAAAGGTCTTAGTAGATGATGAATGTGGCTACACAATATTTCCAAAATATTTGGAAATGAAAATAAAATTATGAAGGAATTTCTTGTCTTCCACACAAATCAGAGGTGTTTCTCCCATACAAAGAAAAGTCAACTTCTTTGACAATTTATCATTTAACTCATTTCTCAAGATGGAGTAGATTAGCCAGCCAGTCAGGCTTTATATGGATTTTTCTGAAGAATGGTGCTCTAAAGAATGGTGCACTGAAGACAGTGCGTGTACATAATTGATACTTTATAAAGTTTTCTCTGCCATCTCTTCCAGAGGTCCTTTTTGAATACCCTCTTTTCTTTCATTTCTTGTATGTTAGGCTGCATCAGGGCTCAGCCTTTGGCACTTTACTCTTCTTGCTCTATCCATTCCCCTTGGCTGGATAATAAATTAAAACCCAGTGTTCAAGATTCTAGTTGCTTTGGTAGATATATGGGGAGAATTTTTTGGGGATGATTCTGGAAGTAGATCCAGGCAGGGTTACACTTGAATATTAGGTTTAAGGACCAAAAATAATGCATTGTTTTAAAAGCTCAAGGAAGTAGTACATAGGAAAAACAATTTCTATGTTACCATTATCACTCAATCACTCGGGTGATATTTTTTAATAAATGTAGATAGGTTTCAGGTGCACAGTTCTATAATATATCATTGGTATATTATATTGTGTGTTCACCACCCCAAGTCAAGTCTCCTTGCATCACCATTAAGGATTCCTTCAAAAGCATTTGGTGCCTGTTGACAGTCAATCTGTACTTTGGGTAGTATTTACTAGATAGCTTGGAGCTGATAAGCAGACAATCTTTCCACAGTGACACTGCTGGAAAGAGTTATCTGCACTCCTAATCTTTATTCCTTGACCTCCCACTCAAGTCCTTAACCTATTTCAATTTCTGGCTCTTCCACTTACTTAGCTGTGAGACCTTGGACAAATTGTCACTTCTTTGTGTCTCCATTGTCTCCTCTCAAAAATGGCATAATAATAACACCTGTCCCATAATGTTATGGTGATTGAATATGTGTGTGTGTGTGTGTGTGTGTGTATGTAAAGTCCATACCTGTATATATTTATATACACATATATGTATTTACTTATACACTAATAGAGATAGTCTATCTTCTCTGTCACTAAACATCCTATATGAGGAGAATGGACTCATCTCAGTCTTTGTGTTGTTTAACTTCTCACCCATATTGGATACTGGTGAACACTCCCTCTTTCTGAAACTGTTCGTGCTCTTCCTATTTTCAGCAAGTTTTCTCTGCCATCTCTTCCAGAGGTCCTTTTTGAATACCCTCTTTTCCTTCATTTCTTGTATGTTAGGCTGCATCAGGGCTCAGCCTTTGGCACTTTACTCTTCTTGCTCTATTCATTCCTCTTGGCTGACCTCCTTTGGTTTTAGAATTTGAATTATTGTAAAACCTATAAGCTGATGACTTCCAAATTTCTATTTCTAGCCTGGACCTTGCTACTAAGTGCTAAACCTCTATATCCACCTGCTTTCTAGGCATCCGTATCTGATGGTCCAAATGTACCTCATACCCAACGTGTTCAAGTTTGGACTTGTCAGCTTCCCTGTCCCATGTTCCTACTGCCATTAAATGGTAGCACCACTTATTTAGTTTCTCATCAAACAAAGGGTTATATTTATTTCCTGTATTCCTCCCCCCAATCATCCACATATAATATGAACCTTATACATTCTTCATCTTAAGTATTTTCTTAATTTTATTTTATTAACTGTCCCTACCTTAATCTGTCTCTTGTCTGAGCTACTACAACAACCTCATG
Organism: Mormoops blainvillei; assembly: GCA_004026545.1. Classification (NCBI taxonomy): domain Eukaryota; kingdom Metazoa; phylum Chordata; class Mammalia; order Chiroptera; family Mormoopidae; genus Mormoops; species Mormoops blainvillei. Next base: position 60,693 of record PVJD01002215.1, on the reverse strand, counting down.
GTTGATTTCCCTATCTCCAATTGTGTCTTTAATTCTCTGCATAAAAGATAAAAAATGGTCCTACAAAGCAAATCTAAATCTGATCTTCCCCAGCACAAAAGTATTCATTCTTCTTGGTGTGGTGTATAATGCCCTATGAACTGGCCTTTGCTTATCTCTCCAATTTCCCTGCCTCCATAACATCCATGCTTTCCTACCTCTGGCATTCTGCAGATGCTATTTTCTTTGCCTAAAAACACTTCCCTAATTTTCCCCTCCCTTCTCTGACTCAGTTGATAGTCATACTTTAGGTCTTTTCTTAGACTTCACTTCCTCTAGGTAGCCTGTCTAGGCATTGATTTCCCCACATCATTTCTTTTGATGTTCCTCATGACACCTTTACTTTCTCCATCGTAGCATGTACTACATTGCTTTGCAATTGTCTTTTATGTCCCTGTTTCTATTAAACCCTAATTCCAAAAGGACAAGGATCTTGTCTATATTTTTTATGATTATATTCTCAGCATCTAACTTAATGTTAGGTATTTAGAAAGTATAGAAGAAAATATATGAGTGCATGTACATTAGACTATGACTTTCAAGCAGGAATAACTGAGAAAGAAGTTAAAGCTCATAATTAATGTTTTTAGAAAAGGGAAATATAGAATTTCATTAAGACATTAATACAAATAAACCGAGAGGACAGTACCAGGAGTAAGACTTAGAGAATTGTGTGGCCTTTGGTTGATACCCTGTTTAATTACATTACAACACAATGTAACTTAATTCTGGTGTCATCCTCATCACAAAATCTAGACATTGGAAAGCAAACCAAGTCTTGTCTGACCACAGTCATACATTTTATATCTTATTTAGCCAATTTATTTTTAGTAAACACATGTTTAAAGGCTTCCATCATTATATTGTAATTTGAAAAAGAGATTTTTTTCAGTTCTGTGCCCTTTTAAATGTATTTTTCACTTTATTGCCTAATTTTTTTCAGCCTATGCTTTAAAATGCCTGTTCATCCTTTTTTCCTACTGCTTCACAAGGTGAAACTCATTAGTACGATAAACTCCAAGTTCCATAATCTTTCATTTCCATTTAGAGCAAGGGTTCTCAGATAAGATGGCTTTTAACTAGTGGTATTATTATTCTGTTTGGTTGGTTTACCATTTTAGTTGGTTTTATCCTTAGTACCCCCATTAATTAACATAGAACAACATCTTTTCTCCAGCATTTAAGAAGATGTTTAATTCAAAGACTCATCTATTTAGCTACTTGTTTTATCTTCCCCTTCCAGGAAACTAAGTTATTAATGGAGACAGGCTATTGTTAACGTTAAGCATTTTGAAAAGAACTACTTAAAAAGGATTACAAAGTAAATCCTCCCCCCACATACTCATACAGATTGTTTCACCCTGAAAACTTTCCATTTACTCTTGAAAGTATTATTTTTTGCCCAAAAATTTTAATGGGAAATACACAATTTGGTAGTTTCCATTGGATGTATTCCATAATGTATGAAGAAATTTATATATACTGACACAAGGTCTGTCCAAGAAAAGTCCAACTATTGTTATTGTAACAAGAATGGTTTGCGTGACATCAATGTGACCTGGCAGCCAAGGAGAGTGGACTGGAATGTGCATGTGTGAACAATGACAACTTCACTGTACTAGTCTGTGGGGGCGGTAGACACTGTTGAGTGAGCATGTGTACTGTGTGGCCATCCCATTCAAAAGGACTGAGCGAGTAGAACAACGAATCTGCATCAAATTTTGAGTTAAGCTTGAACATTCCTGTGCAGAAACTATTCAGATGATTCAGAAGGCCATGACTACAGGCAACTAGTGACCAGCAATTTCATCATGCAACACTCTCATTCATGCATCACGTCTCATGCAGAGGTTTTTGGTGAAACATAAAATCACTCAGGTGACTCAGCCCCCCTGCAGCCCAGATTTGGCACCCTGGGATTTCTGGCTTTTCCCAAAACTAAAATTACCTTTGAAAGGGAAGACATTTCCCTTCAGGAGATTCAGGAAAATACGATGGGGAAGCTGATGACAATTGGGAGAATTGAGTGAGGTCCCAAGGTTTTTACTTCGAAGGGAACTGAGGTGTCATTGTCCTATGTACAATGTTTCCTATTATCTTGTATCTTCTTCAATAAATGTCTCTATTTTTCATATTACATGGCTGGATGCCTTCTGGACAGAGCTCATATATTATCTTATAATATATTTTATAATATATATCATAATATTTATATATAAACACAGGTACACATACACAGAAGTGTACTCTATTTACTATTTTTGTCTATACTATATTTATGGTATATATACATATGCATGTATTATATAATCAATATTTGTACTCTGTATATCATGTTCGATACAAACTATATACTGTTTATATGTATAGTAGTGTCTCAAATAATTTATAAATAATTCTTATTGAATAAATATTCTGAATTAACAGTATAGTTTCTTTAGAAAAGTTTGCTAAAAATTGTGTCTGAAAAACAGTATTAATTATAATTTAAATTGTTTTAGAAAAAAACAAGGTACTGTGTTCAGTACAGTGAAGAAACAGAAATTTTAGTGTAACGTATATCAAAATTTCTTTCAGATAAGGGAAATCACGTACAATGAAAAGACATTGAATTGTAAGTCTCCTTCCATCCTTATCCTATCTCATGTTGCCCAAATATGCCTTTTAAGTCACACAATATTATTTGACACTTCTTGGTCATATCACACATTTTTGTAGATCAATAATTTTGTAAATGAGGGTTTTTTTAAGTGATGAGCTTCTACTGATACCCCAAGATTTTTCTCAAATTTCCTTTGCTTTGTGAAGTGATATTCTTTGGCTCCTATAATACTTTACACTTACCTGTACTATTTACGTACCACATTGTCAGTTTCCTAGTATGCTTTTCTGTCTTTCCCTTTGTGACCAATGTACTCTTATGCATTACAGGCGGAGGACCTGGGAAAAATGCCTGACATTCTAGAAAATATGTACATTGACTACATCAAGATTAAGAAATAAGTGTTAAAATGCCTACAAAATGATCTCAAGCAAATGTAACCCAACTCATGTAGTTATATGAATTATATTAATGTGAGATGTGAGTGCATTTTAATGTTTCATATAACATCAAATAGACTGAGAAAACTGAATGACAAAGCCCGAGTTGACTCTGTGGCCTCTCCACATTTTGAGAGGAAAAATTGTGGTTTACTCACTTTTTATTAATTTTTAAATTATAGTTTACATTCAGTATTAATTTGTATTAGTTTCATGTGTATAGCATTGTGGTTAGATAATCATATACTTTACAAAGTGGTCTCACCAATATTTCAAGTACTCACATGACACCTTACATAGTTATTATAATAATATTGACTTTATTCCTTATGCTGTACTTTACATCCTTGTGCCTGATTTGTGACTATCAATTTGTACTTCTTAATCCCTTCATCTTTTTCATCCTGTGCCTCTACATCCTGCAATGAACATAAGGGTACGTATATTTTTTTGAATTAACGTTTTGGGTTTTTTTGGATATATACCTAGAAAGTAGAATTACTGGTTCATAAGGTAGTTCCATTTTTAATTTTTTGAAGAACTTCTATCTGTTTTTCATAGTGGTTACACCAGTCTGCATTCCCACCAACAGTGCATGAGGGTTCCCCTTCTCCACATCTTCACCCACACTTGTTTATTTATTGATGATAGTCATTCTGACAGGTGTGAAGTAATATCTCATTGTGGTTTTAATTTGCATTTCTCTAATGAATAGTGGCATGGAACAGCTTTTCATAAGTCTAATGATGATCTGCATGTCTTCTTTGGAGAAGTATCTATTCAGGTCCTTTGCTCATTTTCAAAATCCTCACCTGAGGACATTTTTTTCATTGCTTTTAGAGAAAGAGAAAGGGAGGGAGGGAAGGAGAGAGAGTGAGAGAGAGGAGAAAGACTGATGTGAGAGAGAAACATCTATCGATTGCCTCTCATGTGCACCCAGACTGGGTATTATATTTGTCCAGACAGGGGATTGAACCCACAACCTGTGTATGTGCTCTGACAAGGAGTCAAACCTACAACCATTTAGTGTACTGGACAATGAATGCTCTAACCAACTGAGCCACACTGGCCAGGGCTGCCCATTTTTTAATTGGCGTGTGTGTGTGTGTGTGTGTGTGTGTGTGTGTGTGTGTTGAATTATATGAGTTCTTATAAACTTTGGATATTAACCCTTTATCAGACATATCATTAGCAAATATGTTCTCCCACTCAGTAGACTGTCTTTTTGTTTTATTGATGATTTCCTTTGCAGTGCCAAAACTTTAGAGTTTGGTGTAGTTCCATTTGTTTATTTTTTCTTTTGTTTTCCTTGCCTGAAGAGCAATGTCAGAAAAAAAAATATTGCTAAAAGAAATGTCAGACATTTTACTACCTATGTTTTATTCTGGGAGTTTTATGGTTTTAAGTCTTACATTTAAGGCTTTAATTCATTTTTAGTTTATTCTTGTATATGGTATAAGAAGGTGCTCTAGTTTCTTTTTTTTTTTTTTTTTTGCATATATCTGTCACATTTACCCAAGGCCATTTATTGCATATACTGTCATTGCCCAATTGCATATTCTTGCATGTTTTACTCACTTTTATAATTCCAAAGGCCAGTGGGAATGACTGACATATAACATACACCTAATATTGGTGATGAAATTCTTGGAAGTTATAAACAATCTGTAAGTATCACTTGTTTCTATAAAAGTTTATATTAAGATTATAACACAAGAGACAGCATGTCATAGTGGTTAAGAATATGGCATGGAAGTCCCCCCAAACCAGAGTTTGAGATGTGGTCACCTCTTAGAAGGATGACTTAGGGTTAGTCAGGTATCTCTGTAACCATAAATTCTTTCCTCCATTAAAAGAGAATAGTAGTAACTATCTCTTAGGATTTTTATGAAGATTCAATGAAATAATATGTGTTGAACACTTAACATGGTAACATGAGTTATTGTTATTATTACTATAAACTAGGAAAAGATAGCTTTAAACATAAATGGCTACATCTGTAATATTTAAATCTTTAAATAGCCTTAGGTCTTGTTAACCAGTTTAAGTAGAGTAGAGATAAGAGAGATCATGGTGTACAACTTTCTAAATTCTAAATTCTTACTAGCAACAGATTGTAAAAAAAAAATGCTGGAGTAAGTCAAATTTTGAGGCTCTATGTAAATTTTAAAAACATGATGGTGATAAAAGCTTTTTTTTTTTTCTCAAGATAACATGCATGAAAACAATTTGTGATTCAGGATAGCAATACGGGTATGTCTTTAAGCCAAGTAACTCTTTGTGACACATTGTCCTTGCTTTCTAAAGTAGGCCTCATCTCACTTTTAATGTGTGAAAGGAGAGATTATTCAACACAGTGGTAGACACATTTTTGTTCTCAAGAACACTGCGATATCATTAATCTTCTGGCACGCCTGCAAAGGCGGGTTATGTGAATGCTAGTCTTTTGCAAGGCTATAAATAAAGTTTAAAGAGAGAAAGAGACAGAAAGAAAAGATGTTTTCCTGAAGCTTCTATTCCCACAGTACGGACCACATTAAGAGTGCAATAACTTACCGGTAATAACACTTTTAAAATCCTCTTTATGGGTTTTTAACATCTGTCTAGAAAAATCCAGCCTAAAAATAGAATCTGATCTTGTAACACAGCTTTCTTAAATTGGGTTATCCTAAACACCCTCCTCATTGAATAGTCACATATGACTATTTCAGAACCATATTCTGGGTATAGCAATGGCTTATCATGTTTATCACATGCTTGGCATACCTGGAAGATACTGCTATATTAGGGTGTGTGTGTGTGTGTGTGTGTGTGTGTGTGTGTGTGTGAGTGCAAGAGAGAGAGAGAGAAGTGGTTCCTCCTAGATGGAAAAGCTTCCATAAAAATAATATTTTGCCTCTTTGGGTTTTGAAATATAAAGCAAGACAAAGACACAAAGTTTCTCCCATTTTTATGTGAGGAATTTCATTATATTTGTCAGTCTAATAGACCCAAATTTCATAATTATACATGCTTAAAAGTTGAGTCATGTTTGTTTTTATTTGAAAATACTCTAAGGAATAATACTTTCATGCTAAATACTGTTAGAGCATACTCATTGATTATTATTACACATAAAATGGACTTTGTTTTTCCATCAAGTTAAATAGCTGGTAGCATTTTTTGGTTCTAGCAGAGGCCTCTTTCGGATAGGTCCTCAACTGGTAAAACTCCTGCTGAGTTCGTGAGAACATCGAGAACAAAGCAATTAATGTGCCAAAGATTGTTTAGCTCTGTTTTTATTCTGACTTATAGAAATAAAAAATTAAAAATTAATTAAAAAACCCCCAAATGCTTATACTCTAATTATGTCTTGCCATATACCCTTGGAACATTTTTTTTTTCATAATGTTTTGGAATTTGGAACTTCCAAATAATTTGTATCTGACAAACTAAAGACACTGTAATTAGAGCCCCTTTCCTATTCAGTTTTCAGGAAATACGTGTTACTAATTAAGCATCAACATCTCTGGCAGTTTTTCAGGTTGAGTAAACCTTTAGGTTTGGGACAGACTGCTGATACTACACACTCATAACTGGGCTTCTCAAGGCTCTTGTTGTGCTCCCTGAATTTTAGAAGCCTCAACTGGGAGCTTATGATGAGATTCATTTCTCTATTGGTCTTTGCGTGTGGCTCCAGTCTCACACAGCTCACATCTGGGGAGCTCATTACATTCTGTAATAGATTAGTATGGAACAGGCAGTCTGAATTCCTCATCTGAGAAGCATACAAGTAGAGTTCCCATGCCATTTGCTTAAAGAGTTAGGAAACAGAGTTGGATCGTCTCCTCAAGACAAAGTAGAATCCTCCAGAGCCAGCCTGGTTTTGGGGAACCAAGTCTTGACTATAATGAAGACGATGATGTTAGTTAACTATTAAATAAGGTTTCAAAACTCCTTGCAAACATGGATTTTAGGGGCCACAGTATATCTCTAAGCTGCAGAAGAAAATAAAAAGAAAGGGAAAATGAATGGAATAGTACTTGACATTTGTGAAGTGCTTATTATATATGATTAATACATGATTACCTCATGTATTACTTAAACATTTCCATGAAGTGTTTTCCAGTTGCACTGTAAAGGAAGCACACGATTGACACAGGTTAGATAACTTGTCTATGACCTCACAATTACTAAATGGCAGAGACATGATTTGAATCCATGTTGGTCAGATTGTAAAGTTTACATTCTTTACTCAACCAAGATCAATGGGATTGACCCAGGATCAAATGGTGAATGAAGAAAATTTCATTTCAGGGGTTTCTCCTCTCCCTTTCTATAAACCCCTCTTCCATTTTGGTGGTCCCTAGTCCTTATCTACTGTCCCATTCTCCCAGGCCTTATTTTACAAATATCATTGCTTACTTCCAACATAAATGTTAACTGAAAATGCTATTAGTTAATTATACTTGCTTGATAGATGTTTGTATTTTTGTAAAAACAAAATACACTAAAATTCCTTTAAGATAAAAAAGAATGTACTTAAGACACCGTGATAGCTAGAGACTGTTGGGGGACATATATGGGCTACAGAGCTGTATCTTCTCAGAAGGGGCCTTGGAACCTCAGGAAACTCAATGTTTCCTTCTTAAATATTTTTATACATATAAAAAAAGTAAAAAATGAACATCAAAGCAGATTGGAAGGCAAAAACAGATTACAAACTATAGATTAAGGGCAGAAATGTGGTCAGGGGAGGGCAGAATAATTCTTTTGCTTTGTGATATCAAGGTGTTCTCTGAGGTTCTGAACTGATTGCGTACATTTGATATTCTCTTTCCCCATTCTCACTGTATTCCACTCCACTGAAGCGTAGCAAGACAAGACTTCAGAACACTTATCCAGGATCACATTTCTTCTTACTACTCTTGAAGAGAGCTGCTTCCTACTCAAGAGTCTGGCATTTGCTGCCCATGATAGAATAGTTATAGGTTAACTTGAGATTGTGTCTGCCATGCTGATAATGATAAAGAATTTTTTTAAGCTAATATTTGCTGACACAGTATATTAGGGAATCTTAATGTGAACTTACTAAATTTTCAAATGTGTAGAGAAAAACGGTCAAGAAATAAAAAAAATCTTTGAAAACATTCATAAAACAGAGAAGAAAAACTACTGTTTATAACCTTTCTTTTTTAACATACCAATTGATATATATGTTATAAACTTTCAAACACTTTTTTCTGTGAATATTTATTAATGTAATTGTACTCATAACTCATATTTTAAAATTTTACTTTTTTTCTCTTAATAGAATGACATTGTAATTTTCTATGCCACTAAGTTTCTTCATTAGTTAGGCTAGTTTTTGTTTTTTTTTTCAGGCAAAATGGGCTATGTTTTCATCTTTTGAATGGCATAAATGGTGTTCTGTTGTACACCTAAATGTGTAACTTAACTCCGTGCAGGCATTACATAAATACCCATATAATCCAGTCACAGAGTTTAAATATTACTGAGTTATATAGATGTTTCATTTTAGCTCTCAGAGGATTGTTAACAGCATCGCCTTTATAAATGTATTGCAATTCTACCATTTATTATACTTAAGAATTGGTTTATCAATAGTAGTGTTTAGAAAGAAAAGAACAAATACAATTGACATAAAACATCTAAGTAAGTAATCATTAAGTTTAGATACTTTTTCAAAGGCTGCTTCAATTCCTGTTGTACATATTTTCTGAGAATTTTTTACACTAAATAGTGTCTTTGGGCTATTTGCAGCTGTTGTGGCCTGCCCTTGCCCCATTAAGGGCGATCTGTAGAAGAGACGGAGACAAATTGTGACACTGTCTCTTATCAAAGGACCACACAGTTGTTCGCCACTTTGACTCCATGATGGATAGTTATCTTGAGGTTTTACGGATGTAAGGCTCAAAGTTTAGAGGAAAACAGTGCAGATGCCCAGTAGCTCCTTGTTATTGACACTTAACTTGATAACGTAGGGTTAATCAATCTTATCTATTGTTTTTAGCTTCAATTTTGTTTTCTGTTCAAACCTCATTTTTCCCACCTTGTCAGATTGACATGCCAAAAAAAGACTTGTCTGACGGAGAAAAGATGAAACATAACTCCTTTCCACATTACTGATTTCACCAAATGTTTGAGTGCATATACTGGAGACAAACAAATATGAACCCATTTTCTGTGTATAATGTGTGTACGTGTATATATTTTTAAAGTTTTAATTTAATGAAATGGTTGGAGGAAAACCATACATTTTTCTGGTCAAAAGCTGAATAATAACATTTAATGCCTTCAAATTATTTTGTTTACCTTTTGAGAAGCAGCACATTATTGATTATTGATCATTCCACTTCCCATGTTTCCTCAATATTTACCTTGGTTTAGTGATGGGCAACTATGAGATGTTACATTGAAATATTTATTTGAATATCTAACTGAATTGCACATATGGTAATTTAGGGTGAATAAACACAGTGAGTTTATATTTGGTTGCAAGACATCAATGAATTTTTATAAGACCTGTTGATTCTTCTGTGCCTGAATTCCTCAAGCAAATGAGAACAGAGGAGAAAAGTCTTCCATTCATAAAATTTTCATGAAATTTTATTACCCCAATTAGTTCATGGTAAAGCAGAAAGAATCAGAATTCTTGCAAAGATTTTTTTAGTATTTGAAAACATTTTTTGTCAGCTGTACTGAGATGTAACTTACATAAAATAAAATCCACCAATTTTAAGACTGCAATTTGATGAGTTTTGACAAATGTACACCATTGTATTGCCATTACTGCAATCATGATATAAAATATTACTATTAGCACTCAAAAGTTCCATTATGACCTATTGTAGTTACTCCCTTCCCTACATCCTGTGGTCCCTGGTAGTCTGAAAAAAAGAGGTCACTCCATAAATTAACATCATCTATGGCAGAGACCACACTAATCTTTTTGGTATTATTCCTATCACAGTATGTTTACTGGCAATGTAAGCCCTCCCAGAGTTTTCAGAAGGAAGATGCTCTATATTTACATTATTTTGTAAACTTTTTACAGCATTCACTTATTAAATATCCTAATATTTGCAACAGTGGATGAGAACTTTGAATCCCTGAGACACAGAAAGTCATCAGTTCCCCAATTTTGTGTCAGGCACAGCAAAAGGATAGTGTTCGAGATCCTGTCCTAGTCTCATGCCCAGCTCATACCTCTTTTTGATGCACTGAGGTGTTAATCAATAATTAGCTTTCTTTAGTTATCTTTTATTTTATTACCTGAAGAATACTCTAGTTGCTGAGATTTTGAAACAAAAAGTTGATTGATTCTATGCCTCAGCTAACTACTTTGTTACCTTAAAACAATAAAGCTCTAAGACTCAAAGAACTGTTGAAATACAGTTTTTAAGTGTGGAAGAGAAAAGCAAGGCAATTTAATTTACTTTCCTGGTTTGGCAAATGACTACGAAAAAAGGAAACAATAAGTGCATGAAAATTGCTGTATGTACTCATGGCTGATAATTTTATTCCATTATATGTGAAGAGATATTAAGTGTAGGAACATTGTTCATTGTGTACAAATACAAAACATTCTTATTTTTGGTCACTATCAGTATACATACACTGTGTGGATAATTTTAGCCATAATGGATCTCACATTTTAGTTATTAGATTGAAGTTTTTTGCTTGTCTTTTTAAAACTAAAAACAGGTGAGCATAAATGAAACTAGAATACATGGATGTTTCAAAGAAGTTGGAAATAAACAAGAATCTGTTATAAATATTATGTTGTACTCATGTCTTAAAGTCTGATAATGTTTGGTTATTCACATTTGATTTGGTTGTTTTAAAGAGATTTTCTACTAAGATAATATAAAAATATTAGTATATCAGTAATGAAATATTAATAAAACATGGATATTTTACAGGATGAACTTCACAACAAATCTAAAAATGCATCACTTGCAAGACTCAAGTTATCTGAGTAAAGATGTGAAGGAACTATAGGGTAGAAGCAATAATTTTTGAAGAAAATATGTTTTTTAGCTTCTACACTTAAAAAAAAATTACCTCTACCTCTTTACCATTATTTGGAAGCTATATCTTCCAAAGAACCCTTAGAAATCTGCACCATCTCCTTGGCAAACACAAATAGAATATGATAGTTAAACAAAAGTGAAAACCTATATTACCTTTCCTGGAGTTACTAGGAAAGGGAGTGAAATTTAATTTGCCTTAGTCTTTGTTTACCTATTGTAAAAAGCCTGCTCCCCAAATCTCTCAGATCTCTAAACTCAGTGTTTACACCAATTTGAGACTAGTAAGAAACTCAAAGTGTTGAGAATCTCAGAGAAAGCTGACTCTCACCATTTTCCCATTAAAATGCAAGAGCTCAGATAAATGTTGGGTAAATATCTGAACTTCTGGGCATATTTGAACCCACTTGATGAATCTTGTACAGTTCTGTCATCCCTGGTTAGGAACCAAAATATGTAGTTTTTCACCTGTATGGCTGTCTTTTCCAGTCTCTTTGTCTTGGCTGGAAGCACATCTAAGCTCAGTGGCACACAGTATAATCAAGCTCAGTGCCGTAAGGAATGAGAACTATTGAAAGGTGAACATAACTGCTAATATTTCCTGCAGCACTTGCCCTTTGTGATAGCAGCCGGCCACCCAGATCAGCAGGATGGGTGTGAGCTACATCTGTTCTGTCAGTGTCTTTCCTAACCGAGGGGTGTGCCTGTGGTTTACTGCTGCCACATGACTGGCATTGTTATTTCATAACCTAAAGGCCTTTCTTATTTCCCTCTTTGCTCCTGAAACCTTCACTCCTGTGTGTTTTCTTTCCTTTTACCCCGACTCTTTAACAGCTGAACTACATAAATGCCAAGTAGCGACATGAATTCCTAAACAGAAGCTGCCATAAAACCACGCTGCTCTAACCAACAAACGCACATGGAGAGGCACATGACTGACAGGGCTCAAAAGGCAGGTTTTAGTAAATGACAAGTGTGAAGTTTTCATTGTTGCTCTAGTCGATAGAAGCTCATATTTACACAAAAAAATTATTCACATTTCAGAACAATTCAGCGTAACTGGCAGCTTGGGAAAGAAAAGACTTACAATCTCTTAAAGATGAAGAAGACAGGAGGAGTACAGAATCCAAAGCATTCTCTCACTTTGGAATATGTTGGCATCTTTTGATTGGGTTTAAAACTGGGATTTTGGAGAAGAAGCAGGGAAAGTTGAAATTATAAATTATTTTTGTTAGGAATAGGAGAGAAGAAAATGAAAAGAACTGTTCATCTTTTATTTATTCTAAGCATAATTCCATTCAGTGTTAATTAAATAAAAGTCTAAAGAAGCACATTATCCTTTTGTATATTCTCATTGTCATCACTACAGAAAGATCTGTGGCTATCTAGAAAAACAGAAAGGAAATACCATGTGATGTCAGTTCACTGTATGTGATCTGTGTTATGACAATTGTTAATATAATGTCATTAAATGTATAATTAAACATTGCTTTTCATCAGTTAAAATAATCTTATAAAGTATTGTCTTAAGAAAGAACATGATATTATTCTATGTACAATATACCCTGTAATAAATTCTGTCTTCTACTATATTTTCTGTTGCTACTCATCATAAACTACTTAAATAACAAAAAACTTAATAAATAATAAAAGGAATCTTAGAAATTATCAAAGCTGAACCTTTTATTTAATAGTTGAGAAAACAGGGTCAAAAAGAATAAATACATATTCCTTTTGTGTGACAGTCTGGTTAATTGTTCATCAAATCCCTCTCTTCTTCCTCCCTTGCAGTTAGGTATGACCTAGCGACTAAGTTCTACTCAAGAAAACGTGAGCAGATATGATGTGTTTTACTCCAAGACTGGGCCTATCAGAAACTCTCTGCTTGACTGTCCTTTACCTGTTGACTGACCCAGAGTGAAGGACTCAGAGGCCCCTAAGGCTGATGTAGCTTGAAGAGAATGAATCCTAGACCTCGGAATCATTGTGGGCAAGGCATCTACCCTACAGCTGTGCAGGACTGCTGTATGAATGAACTATAGACTTATTTCTTAGGCCACTGAAGTTTTGAAATATATCTATTATATTAATTAGTGTTACCATCTCAAAAAATATGCATTTGGGAGAACAAGCTTTTCTTCTAATGTCAGGGAAATGAAATCAGAGACTTACAAGCAGCAGTTGCAGCAGTAGGAGAGAGAATACTTCTGCAGATTGCCTAATCATTATTAACCTAGTCTTGGAATGGCAAGTTTCATTCTTTGTCCTTGTCTGACACATATTCAAGTGTTTCCTCTTTCCTAGTCTCACTATTGCAGTACTATACAAGACTTTTATCATTTGAACTTCAACTGTAGCAAAAACCTCTTAACAAATGTCTGAGTCCTTAGCATGCTTCTCTTCTAATTTTCATCACGTACGGATATGAGAGTAATCCTGCTAAAAAAAAAACTGTTGATTTTTGTCTAGAGCTGAAGTGGGGAATTGGAGGCCTCAGGATATATATGACCTTTAGGGAGGTTTTGCTTGGCTGATATGATGTGCTTTCTTTAAAAATAAAACAAACAAGACAAACAAACAAAACTTTGTTGTCAGTATTTAAAAATCGAGATAGTGAAAAATCCAGATTTTTGGCTTCTCTTGACAAATAAATTGTTTGGCAGGCTTGAGTCCCCATTCTCACACAGAATCTATCAACTGGAGGAAAGCACACTCTTTGCAGTTTGCCCTGAACCCTACTGTATTAGTCAGGATTCTCCAGAGACTCGTATGTGTGCATATGAGCATAAATTATACATATATATAAAATAAAATCATGATATATATGCTATACACATAGACTTATTATAAAGAATTGGCGGATGTAATTATGGAGGCTGATAAGTCCCAAGATCATGCGGTTGGTGAGCTGGAAACCGAAGAGAATATAGTATATGGTGTAATTTCAGTCCAAGAACCAGAAGGCTTGAGACCCGGGAAATTTGACATTTTAGTTTGAATCTGAAGGCAGGAAAAAGCCCTTGTCTGAGTTCTAAGGCAGGCGGGCAGCAGAAGGGATTCCCTCTTAGTTGTTTTGTCTATTCTGACCTTTATCTGATTGGATGAAGCCCACACACATTAGGAAGGACAGTCTGCTTTACACAATCTACTGATTTAAAGGTTAATCTCATCCACAAACACCGGCTCTGACACACCCAGAATAATGTGTGACCAAATAGTTGGCTACCCTGTGGCCCAGTCAAGTTAACATAAAATTAATCAGCCCTCCATGTCATGCATGGCCCCTAGTGACTTATCTTGCCTACTTTGCTTACTTTTACCTTCTAAACCTCTGTAGGCATTGAGGTGTGAGAATGAAATATAAATTTCATGAAGATAGATTTTTTCTCCCTGCCATATCCCTAGCATTTAGAATAGCACATAGTAGGCACTCAATATACATTTATCAATTAAATCAATAAACAAACATGGCTGTTGCTCTATAATAATTATATTATTATATTTCAACTAAACACCACAACTTCTCCACCATGAGGTACCAACATACTTGTACAACCTGATCTCCCAGTTGAGAAAAAATAAGCAAATCAGACAATAGAATATTCCAGAAAAGGCCATACTCTCTTCTACCTTTGTCATTTGCTTCTGCTGCTTACCCTACCATGAACGTTTTTGTTGCCCTGCCCAATATTTAACTCATCCATGCTAAGTACAGCCATTTCTTTTCTCTTCAGCAAAACCTTCTTGACCATTTAGACTGAAGTGATCTCTTGTTTCTCTGAAACCTCTTGATACCTTCTATCTAGATCACTGTTTTTTGGTCATATATTATTTTATGTTGCTACTTAACTTCCAAATGACTGCGTTCCATCAAGGGATAGTGACTGTTGGTAATTCCTTGTAAAATGCAATGTCTTGAATGAAAATGGAGGTATACTGATTAAGTTGTGGCAATCAAAATAAGTGAATTTAAGAAGAATGTAACTTATTTACCACAATTTCATTGAACTAATATTTGTTGCTCCCGTACTATATGCCAAATAGTATGCTAAAAGCTTTGTACACATCTCATTTAACTTCAAAGCAATCTTCGAAGATGTTACCATCATCAGCCCCATTTTGTGCTGGGGAAAACATAGGCTTGGAAAAGGCAGGTGATTTGCGTAGGGTGGCAAAGCTAGGACGTGACTGAGTTGAAATCCAAACTCAGACAGTGTGACTTTAGAGCCCAAGATCGTACTTAAATATCATGATAAACTATCTTTCCAGATTTATGTGTATTTTATAAATATGGCAGAAAATAAGTAAGTTAAAATTTCAGAGACAGCAATAAAACCTAGCAAAGCAAGAAAGGGTAGACCATTTGAAAAGTGAATAGTCAAGGGTGTTAAATGAGTGGAATTGAGTAAAAGCAAAAATCAGGAAATTACACAATACCTGAGTAACATACATTACAGGAGATATTAAAAATATAGCACACAATCATTAGCACAGAAGTTAGGATGCAACAGAAGAAAAGATAGCTGATAATGGGGGGAAACTCAGAATGACTGGAAATAAGCTGGTTCTCAGAGACTCTCTAATTACTTTCATAGAGTAAAACAGACCAAACACACTGAAGCATTATACCGTGCTATGAAACACTATACTACTCAGTATCTGACACATTGTAGGTACTCAAAAATATTTGTGGAAAGAAGGAAACCAGTGACCTCATAGGACATGAAGACAGTAATATCATGGTTTTTTTCAGATAAATTTTTTCAAATGTAAATGGCAAGTATGAGAAGAAGAATCTGGGTTTAAATTCACAGGGGTCCTATTACTGACAATCTGAACATTAAAGAATCTGAATGTTGGCTGCGTGATATTTGATAACATCTGGCTGCCTGGATGTGACTGATATTTTACTCTTTCACAAATGTTTTATTTTATTCATCCAGCTCCAAAATCAATATTTGACCTAATGTGGACATGTATGGGAAGAAATGTTATGATGTTGCTTGGCAGATGAAATCTAAGAAGCGCAGAGAGTTATGGTATGTTTTAAATGGGTACCTTTTTCTTTCCCACACAGTACACCAGGAATGTTGTCTTTTTTAGTCCTGGGGGAGGAGTGAGGTCTCTAGCTAATTATTCTGTCTTGTAAAAGTCTTTCTTAGAAAATTTCCCTTCCCCTTCACATCTGTCTCAGAAAGTATATAATGCACTTAAGAGATCGGAGAGCTAAATATCATAGTTGCATCTTCCCTAGATATTATAGTGTAGCATTATTAGGTATGAAACAGTGGGATGCTCAGTGATAAGGTTACAGAGCTTGGGGGTGGATGGAAATCTGTTCTCTAATCAGTAAGAAGCTTGATCTTATCTGGTTTCAGTCACTAAAACTGCACCTCTATCTCAGTAAATAGAGAGAAGAACCTACTAACATGATGAAGTTCAAGACCATATTACATTCTGTATCGTTTAGAACCGTGATGACAAAAGTTCAAGCTCTCTTGTTTACCATGTATGTGGAATGCATAGAAGTATACTAAGAACTTAATATTGAGTTCAAAAAACAAATCTCTAAAGATTTAGGCAGTATAATGCCTGTTTATAAAGTTCAAAGCTAAGTGAAAGTGAACAATTTATTGTGTAGGTAAACATATAGGTGTGATAAAGCAAATGAATGAGTCAGACACAATTCAGGATCAGGGTGATTTCTGAGGGAAGGATACATCAGGGCTGGAGAGGAGGATGGACATCACAACATATGTAAATATTTGCTAACGTTTCATTTTTTTTGCTTGAGAGAATTTATGTTTCATTTATATGTTAAATAAATGAGCAATAAATAACAGCATTTAGAAGAGTCATGCATAAATATGTGATGTAGTGCATTATGAGTCAAATATTATGGTTAATTCTGTGTACCTCAGGTCCAAAAACAGATAAGCAAACAAAGAAAAACAAAGACACCATGACTGGAATAAGTACATCACTTTCTAAAATCACAACTCTGAAGGGGAAACTATCATTTTTACTTAAAAAAAGAAAGAAAACCAATTGTATCCTGTTGTAATAACAAAGGTTAAATATTGTTAAAAACAAAAGAAGGAAAAAAAATTACTCTTCTCCTCTAGCAACTGGCTCAAAAATATTTTTTTTTAAACAGTGGTTCTCAAGATGAATGTATACATGTAAAAGTGTGTAAATACACACATATACACAGAAATCATTTGCTTTTTTCTCTCTCTCTTTCATATAAAAATATTTATGTAATGCTGATGAAACTTGACACAAAGCTGGATAAGGTATGCCATTTTTAGATGACAAGCCAGCACCTCAAAGAATCTTGAACTTAGTCCTGATAACTGTCGAAGTGAATAAGATCAGGCACATTAAAGGTTGATAACTGCTTCCTTATGGCCATGTGGGCTCCCAGACTGAACTTTAATTAAAAGTTAAAAGTAATTACATCAGTCAATATACTATCTAGGCTATATCTTTTATTTCTGAACTTTAGTTTTTAATTCTACCGGTAACTTAAATATTTAAAACAAACATTTTTGTATTGCATTTTGTAGCACGGGAAGTATATTGGATTAAAATAGGGATCTTTTGAAAAACACCCTTTCCCTCGTCTTAAAAAAAACAACCAAAACTCAACCTGTATGAATAACCACAGTAAACATCTAGTATTGTGGAGCATGTCTGTGCTTTCTGAACAAAGAAAAGACAAGTTGCAACACAGGTAAAGGTAAAGGAAAGAGCACTTTGAATGGCTAAAACACAGGGCAAAGGAAAAATCAGAGAAACCAGGGCACCGATGGAGATCACAGTACATACTTGCCTTTCATGCAGTGAAGGCGTAATCAGTTTGCTAGAATAATGGCGCAGGTGAAAAGGAGGCATACCGTCGCCTAACAACTTTCTACAGGGTTTGAAGTCATGTTTCAGGTCATGTAACCTATTCCTGAGTTTATATGAAACTTTGAACTTTCTTTTCCTGAACTTTGATTTCAAAGCACTGAAATCCTGACAGAGATAAAAATAATATGGTTTTAATTCATCTTATGTAATATTAGCAGCTATTAAAATAATAAAAAAGCTTTAGAACCCAGGAATGCTTATCTCCCTTGAGAGATTGTGTGTCCTTGGAAATCATGCAATTCAAATATCATGATACATATAAAAGCATCATCTGAGTATACTCTAAAAATTTTGAGAATAGTTGAGAATAACTTAATGGAGAGCTAATAGAATAATTCAATGGATCTCCTTTACTGAAAAAAAATGATAAAATTTAACAACTAATCCCACCAAAAATTTATTAATTAATTTGTAAAGTATTAGTCACCACATTAGTTGAGTCTCTTGGACCTCTAGTTCAAATTTTTAATTTTAAGCTTGCTGTTTCTTAGGAGGACA
Source organism: Mormoops blainvillei (assembly GCA_004026545.1). Classification (NCBI taxonomy): domain Eukaryota; kingdom Metazoa; phylum Chordata; class Mammalia; order Chiroptera; family Mormoopidae; genus Mormoops; species Mormoops blainvillei. Next base: position 42,166 of record PVJD01002215.1, on the reverse strand, counting down.
GAATAGAATCTAAACAGGTAAGTTCACGTGTAATGACGTGCCTATCAGAGTTCAGAGGTCAGTGCTTTATAGAAAGCATTACAGTTTTTCCTTAAAAAATTCATTTTTGAATTTTCCCCCCAAATTATTAATACTGGCAGTAGTGTGGGAAATTAGGGAGCCAAAGAACTGGTGTGTGCAGCCCATGGACATGGACTAAGTGGTGTGGGGATGATGGGATGGGGTGCAGGATGGAGGGGATAAAGAGGGGGAAAATGGGACAACTGTAATAGCATACTCAATAAAATATACACCCAAAATAAAAATAAAAAAAATCATTTTTGCGTTATTCTATATGTTAATAAAATCGAGAAAATAGTATAACTAAAATAGCACCAATGGAAATGCATTTTTCCAGACACCTTACATATCAAAACCAAAAGTCTTCTTTTAGTAAAAAGAACATCAAATAACATGAGATGTGATATATATATGTTTTCCCTTTTCAAGTGGTAGAATTTTTACTGATTCAAACTCTGATAGCACTATGAATTTGAAGTAGCAAAACATTTATGGTGGCATTTAAGATTCCTATTAACAATCTCTGCAAAGATTGTTCTCTGTATGCTTTATGCTCACTTTATATACTGCATGCTTAATTATATGGTGATTTATAATGGTGCAATTTTTAATGTGATTTTTCAGCCCTATTTTTTAGCCAAGCTAGCCTCTAATTTGTAGAGTCCCTTTCCTTTCTGTATGAATGGCTTCTGTATGAAGCACCATTTCTCATTAAAGGTTTCCATTCCCTTTAGCAGTCAGGATAAAATCTCTAATCAAGCTTCAGGAGAAAGCCACAGTTCAGAGGTGTCATTGGGTCCCCAAGCTGGTCTCGTGTGGCTTTGCTAAAGGTTCTCAGGCTTAACATTTGGTCTGTGAAGAGAACTGTCAGAGTCAAATACTCCAATCAGCTGTCACATAAAGCACATTAAATGAGCAAAAAAGGAGAGTGAGTGTTTTATAAAAGAGAACATAAAATTTCAATACTTGTTTCAGAGTCTTACAGTTTTAGCAACAGCTCCCCATGAACTTTCTGATGCATACTTCGGGATATGCTAACCTCAGAATCCCATTGCTTTTGGAAGCATCCAACTTTTATACCCAATGACCTCTTCATAATATTTTATTCTTCAGCATCCTTCCCTCTTCATCTCCTTTCCTTTCTTATAAGTAGTATTAAGTTTAGGCATCTTGTATAGGGTAAAGAGATCTTAATTAACATATTTCTACAGGATGAGTGCTTTCAGAGACTATCTTCCTGAAAATTCATATCATTTTTTGAGAATGTAAAAAGACAAACTCTTTCCTGAGCCCTCAGGAGGACAATGTAAAACAGGCTTTTATTGTGATTTGGGACGAAGTTCAACAAAGATGTATATTGCAGATGTCAAATCCAATATTTTGCTCCTGATAAGTATGTAACGCTCCCAGGAGCCTGTTTTGTAGGAGGAAAGAATAACAGTCTCAAGTCCCATAATGCAAATGTGAGAAAAGAATTTTGCCCATAATTTTAGTTTAACATTGTAGGAAGGAAGTTTCAATTTAATCTTAGAAAGTGGATTCTGTCTGCTGTCTTTTCATACAACAGCAGTACCATTATGAATTATATTTGTCTTCATAATGACCACTATGAAGTTTTTTGTTTTTGATACATCCAAGTAAAAACAACAGAAAAATCCCTTGCATATTAGCACATTTGAATTTTATGCTCCTGAATGATAGTTAACACACTTTTACAGGTAACGTGTGGCCATAATCCATAGTGTGTAATTCGTTGTGATGCTCACCATCACCACATACTTTGTCAGTGGTCTTGACTGTATGAATTGGCCGGATTATGTTTCTTAAAAGGTAAAATATTTTGGGTATCTTCGTTTACAATTAAAAAAAAATATATCAAACTGCTTCAGTAAATGGCCCAGAATTATTCATCCTAGGATGACATCAGGAAGCATTTAACCCTTGCTTTTATGATTTCTGATGTCAGATTCTTCAATGAAAGTTTCCCTTTGTAAATCAACAGTCCATCTATTACCCATAGTATTTGAATGAGTCAAACGGCTTGTTTACAACATGTTTAATGTTTTGTGAATCCTGCCTCCTGATTCACTTCAAGTACTTTGTGATTATATTCCTTGAAAACAGATGCTTTTAATATTCAGCTTGAGTGTTTTATAAGCTATACAAATATTTTGTTTGTGGTATTTTCTGGTGCCACAGCCAAAATATGCTAGTCAACGTTTCATATCATTTTATTATGAAGGAACCTGGGGCAATTCAGCTTCTGAAGATTTCCTCCCAAAATGAGATGTCATTTTAAAAATATGTTTTACTGCAAAGGACCAGATCCCGGCATTTTAGTTCTCTGAATAAATCATGAAAATATTTTGTCAGATCCTTACCAGTAATTTCATAATGTGATAATGTGGCTCTTGTCCTTGTGGCTCGTGTCCTGGCTCCCGCTTCCCACTGTCGCTGGGCTGGAGAGTTTTCCTCAAGCCTCCTGAAGAGGAAGGCCCAATTAAAATCACTCATTCTTGCACCACTAAAGCCCCGCACAATGACTTGAAAAAATACCACTAATTTGAAGCTGTTAATACAACTGTAATTTTATTTCTTGAACATTGTGTGTTGTAGGGTACTGCCAATCTATGAAAACAAACCAGTAATAGCACCGTTTGAGCACCACCCAGGGTCAATTGTCCTCTTTTCTTTTTTCTAAATAACCTATTAAAAGACCCCTAGCAGCTGTAACAATAACTACAAAACTAGCAGTGCCAATTATGCCTGGGCAGTAGTAGGGTAGCACAGCACCAGTCCCAGAAATCCTCCAAACCAGGAGGCTAGCAATTTCCCATGCCCAGGGCACTCCATCCAAGAAATATGTTGGCTGTTTTGTTGAGGAAGAAGTGCAAGGTTTTTATATCTACAATGTTTCAAGATACAAAACTTTAAAGACCATTTCTATCTAATACCATAAGCCTTACAGTTTTGCATTGAAATTGAACTAAGAGCGCATTATGTAAAATTTTGAAACATATTGGCATGGTGTGTGTACATATAGATATTCAGTATTTGTAAGTGACCACAAGTTTTACAAGTATTATTTATTTGAAAGCTGCTGCTTTTGAAATAATAAAACAACTTCTTCGAACAACTATTTCCTCTTCTTCTTTGATCTGTTGATCTCTTGTTATATTGCTAAGGTGTCATGTTTTATTCTCTAAGTGTATATTCTTTAGTATGTTTTTTTCTCTAGTCCTTCATGGGAAAATCTGGTCTGTGTTATAAGTTTCCTGAGGAAAGAAACACTGAATGCCATGTGTTGCTTGGATACCCTTTAATACTTGATATATTACAAGGCACACAGTAGATACTAAATATCAGTAAATAAGTTAAACAATTCCATATTTCTAAGATTTTTACATATTAACAGCTGTGCACATAATTTTACATTTTAGCTATTTTTGATCCACATTCTAATATTATTATTTGTATTTTTAGTGCATTGTTATAGAAAAAGGTAGTGCCTGAAACAGTTATACTATGCATTATGCTGTTTAATCAAGTATTCTAATAAATATTTATTCAGAATATTATTCATGGATTAATAATTTTCAGGGAATGCTTTTACGATGACATGTATTTTAATACTCAACCTAAATTAAACAAAGTTAAACCTTAATGATTCAAGTTATACCTCTTGAGCCCAGGTTGACCAAACTAGTAAAAGCAGGAAGTATCTGCTGATACAGACTTCTGGGTTGTAGAATAACATGTAGGTAAGTTTCTGATTATGTGAATTAATTTAAAAAGCTATTAAGTGATATGGAAGAGAAAATATCCATATATGCAGTCATATTTATATTTGAAAAAATCTGAGAATATGAAATTGATAGTCATCTTTAATATTGTTCTAGAGTAAACAAGTAGCACAAATAAATTTTGGAGCTACCACATTCTACTGTGGGCAGTAGCTCTCCCTCATATGTAGAGTTTGTCTTCATATATTCCTCCAGTTTGCACACTGCATCATTCACCCATACCCTCTGCTTCATTTTGGAGAAGAGAAGGCAAGGGATGAAGAAATGTTATCTAATAATTTAGTTTCTAGGGACAGACAGTAGTCTAGAAAAATCCTCTTTGAAAATGGAAACATTCTCGTTGAGCCGGACCACCCTGTAAAATAGTTCACCCTTTGGGGAAGGAGGTGCCTGGAGCCCCTACACATTCTCTCCCCATTCACATTCAAACTGTCCCGAGTCTCCTGACTGACAAGGGAGAATCAAACTGACTCAAGAAGTTGTTCAACAGAGCTATAAATTATCTTCAATATTTTTTCCTGACCATCCACCTTTCTCCTATGGGAACCGTTTATGAATGAAATTATCCCGGGAATTACTATCTCTGAAAGTGAAAATAACAGAGGGGTATTACAATGCAGACACACACAGATATTACCTATAATATTGGCAGGTTAAGCCAAGGTTTTCTTTCTTTAAAGCATAGAGGGAGATGGATGTGTAATCTCATTCTGTCAAAAATGCTGAAGATTTTCATACATCACTGTGTTTCAAAATAAATTACATGCATAGTAGTGCTACATTAAACCAACATCCAGCACTGAATAGTTTCTTCACCGAGTTGTGATGCTTTTTTATCTCTTGAAATAAGAAACACATTTAACTTGGTTTCTGTGATCATGCTGAAAATAATGCTCTCTTGTTTTGGCATAAAATTGAAACATACATTTTTAATCAAGAAGTATGCTTTTCAGCGAGAGAGGGGACAACCGGCACCTCGTGCTGACTTTAAAGCGGTTTTGTAAGTTGTGGAGGGCGGACATGGCCCACTTCATCCACAGCTTAATGCACTGACTGCTGACATCAGGGCTGGCTTAGACGAGTGCTATAGAGTGAGGTTTCACTCACTTCTGTCAAGCCTTCTCTCCCACCTCAGGATGAAAAAGAGAAATGGCATTTCTTTTAAGACTGGATGCCATGTTCAGACTTATCCCACAGACTTTATTTTTGACTTTTACCTCCTGCACTGCTAATGGGAAATTGCCCAACGTGTTGACTCTCTCTCCTACCCCATCAGTTTTTTTTTTTAGCTAAATATATACAAAAAGTTTTACTGAAATGTGCCAACTCCCAGCTCAGTATTCCCTGATACTGCACAAAGTGAGTTGCAATAAATATAGCATTAAAATTCTGAAATTACTGAATGCACCCATTTCTGGAGTTAAATACCATGAAAGACATAAGGGAATTTACAGTATGCTTCAAAGAAGGGAAAAACACCTCCTCCCAGTCTAATAAAATTTGGTAGCTCGGGGTCACTTCCTAATAGGTGCTACTTCCTCTATTTTAATAAAGGTATTTTAACACCTGAATTCTATGCCAGATACCATTGTCATTTTTTCCACTGACTGGCTCAACTACTGCTGGTGGGGGCCAGACACTCTTCAAACACTGCTGCTGAATGCCAAACATAACTAACATGCATATGGAAGAATCCAGGAAAGCAGCACCCCCCTAATTATAGCCGAAGGCTTGCAGTCCAGAGAGCTCGCAGGAACTTCTCGGGTGGATGGGGGTCAGGAAGCTCCCCGACCACGGATCCCTGAATTGGCAGCTATCCTTTCCCACCCCATCAACACACAGTCATTTTTTGCCTGCCAAATCCTTGTCCAACCCCAATTCAAATCTATTTATACTTGCCTTTCCTATTTCTGGGCTCAGATGTTAGCCCAGACGGTGTGTTGACCGGCACTAAATGTTACTGTGAGAGACCAGCGTTTGCCAGCTTCCTTGGTTGCTGACAGCAGGGAGACAAAGTTCTGAATATCTGGAGGGACCTTACTCAATCTTCCTAGCATAATCCCGGCCTCAGAGTAATGGCAGTGAGGTTCAGTTTAAAAGCACCACGTCTCTTGAAGTTAAAGAATTTAACAGGTTAAGAGTTGGTGCAAGCTGGACTTTTGTGGGTCCCCACAGTGGTTCTCAAATGGTGGTGTGTGCCAGTTTTGCCTGGGGAATGTGTCAGGGGTGCAGGTTTGAGGCTCGACTGCAGAAATTCTGACTCGGATGGAGAGGGATGAGGCCAGTAATCTCTTTTCAGGAAGCTCCTCAGGTGATCGTGATGCAAGTGTTCTGAGGCACAATCCAAGGTCTGCAATGTTCTCTCCCCCAAACACTAGGCCAGGTTTCACAAATAAGGTGATTAGTAACCTGATTTAAACAATGTACTGTTGGAATGCTTCTTTAATTCAGATCTATTTAAAACTTTGGAACACTGAACTTTGTTGTAGAAGCTTAATTTAAAATTCTGAGGTAGAATAACCCTCTTTTCTGAGTTCAGTTTTAACAAGAAATGTTATTTGAAGACTGTGGTCCCCGGTTTGTGAGGTCTAAGCTTAAAAAGAAAATAAAACTCTACAAATTGGACCTTCTTATGTAAAACTAGACCTCATTCTTTTTAAGAGGTGTGACCTTGGATCATTGAAATTTTTCTGAAGAGAAGAAATCTGGGATAGATAGCTTTCCTGATAAAATGTGCAGTAGAAATTGTAAGCAGCTTATATAGTTCTCTATCCTTTATGCTGTTTTAAGGGAGTACTTAAATGAAAAGGGATGTTTTAAGTTAACTCAGCTGAATTCTGTGTAGAACAGAGTGAGCAATCCCCTGGGTGCATTGCTTTTGATATGTTCTCTTGCTTCACTATTTATGGATAACTTGAGAAAACATTGCCACCTTCCCTTTTCGGGGGTTTGGGGTAGATGAATGGTTTTGTGCTTTGCAACCACAGGTCAAAAGACAGAGTACATTTAAATAAAAAATAAAATAAAATAAGTGAGTTTTATTCATCTGACAGTGCCAAGGAAAGTGAGTTCTTTGTTTCAGTGATCAGTCTGTGGGTTTGTGTTTTCAGAGTAGAAAAGCACAAAAATAAACACTAAAAAAAAGGGAGGCAAATGTTGCTCAGATCGAGGGGAAGACGTGTGAGGGTGTGAGTAGGGCAAACAGTAAAGAGACACTAAAGAAGAGCTTGTGTTTGGGTTCATAGTTAGGCCTGATAGTTACTTTAAGAACTTTTTGGACTATGAAAGACTGTGTAGGATTATGTGAAATCATTTTTTTTTTCATAGAAAATAAGCATTTAGATTACTAAAGATGTTAACTCAGATGATGTGAATTTTCTTTTTTGGATATATGCAAAATGTTAGCAATAGGACAATAGTACAAGCAAATGGCTTTTGAGAATTAACAGTATCCAGTGTATATACCAATCCATAGATCTTTGTGCAGCACAGCTCCCTTTTCTTATTCTTTACATAATAATTGGATTTACAAAACAATGCTAAGTATCAGTCTCTCAGTACATGTATTACATTGTATGATGAAATTTGGTTGGAGAACAAGGTGCAACTAGGTAAAGAAAGCTGTTAAAAGAAATAATAGTATATGACTAATGATAAAAATGTAGTCTTCACTTACTATGCTAACATCAACCAGAGTCATAAAACTGAAGACTTATGAATATTTTTATTAACAGAAATGCCATATAGAAAGAAATGAAAATAAATGACCTCTTGGCTTCTTTGTAGTTTTAAAGAAACATTTTGGATGATACAGTGTTATATGTAATAAAAACTTCTTATACTTGATTATAATCCAAAATTAAACAGATTTTCTTCATGCAATGCTAGCCTACACCAATGGCAATATACATGTAACTGCTAACAGGGGCTGTCCACCAATTAATTTTACGGATGTCAATTGCTTTTCATTTTCAAAGGGAGTTTATGAAGTCAGCAGCTACTGTTCATTGCTGTGTTGTTGCATATGGCACCTGGAATGCAGGTGACTCACAGTAATGGCCCCATTCTGCAACTTACTCTTAACAGAACTCTGCTGTGGACTATCACAGATATATCAAATATTTAAAGAGACTCATTTTCCCTTCCATTTAGTGTGTATTATAAGGTGGTTGGATACTCTACTAAAAGCATATCTCTCTGCCTTCATAAAGACTTCTGGAAAGAAAGCAAAAGACATTTAAAGCATCAAAGAGGCTGATGAATAGGGATGCCAGGATATTCAAATACATTTAGAGACAGTATTGTCAAGCTTGTTTTCTGAGCCATGATACTAAAGATAGTAGGAGCCAGCAAAGAAAAGAACTCTGTAGAAATGCAAATCTCCTCAATGTTGAATCTATTAATCCATTGCACACTTTCTTCTGAATCATACTTACTCAGATGTACAGACAACAAAAAGTATTTAGAATATTTGCATAATTTTAAACACCCAGTTCATAAATTATTTATTGGTTGTGGTCAAATGAATGTTAGCTATTTCATAATTATCTTTTGTGTAAAAGGTTGCATGGTTTACAAAAATATTTCAATGGCAATTGAAATCTATAGCTTGCTTAAACAGTGCAAAAAATAAATGGTACTTAATTATGTAGCACTGATGTATATTTTTCTCATGTTTAAAAATTCTAAGAAAAATTAGACTCAATTTATAGATTTAGTTTAAATGAACATCAGATTTTATAGTAAAAAAATCATGGGCACACTATAAGATAAGACCAAAGCATTAAGAAATAATGTGACAGTGTATGACGTAAAGCGATAATAAGGCAACTATATGTCCTAGGACTAAGAGTTATAAAGTCATATAAACCTGAGGAAAAGAAGCATCTTCAAAAATCACTAGTTCAACAATTAATTCTGACAGTTGAGAAATGGCACATAGTACTTGATTGCTTTACCAGAGATTGAAGTGACCAGATGCTAACTATGGTGGTGGCTGAGTTCCTCATCCAAACCCTTTCCCCCTACACCACATTATCACTATCTTTTGAATAATTGTATTCTTTTTCATAATCATGATTAAACGCTTAGGAAATTTTTGAAATCCAAACACCTTTATCTGAGTTTACTACCTCAATCATGAAGACCAATATGCTGGAGCAAAGAGTAAGTGGTACAGCTTAGAGAAAGGTAATTCCAATACAGTTTCTATCCCTGGAAGTTTGATTAAAAGAAAGGCACAAAGGCAAAATCCAAACATAAATGAGTCAAAGCATATTTTAAAAAATACTTTCTATTATATGCCTAGTGGACAGGCATGAGGGATTTTGGAGCCTTGTAAAGTTAACATACAGGTCTGTCCAGAAGGTATCCAGTCATGTAATGTGAAATATAGAGGCATTTATTGAAGAAGATACAAGATATAAGAAACATTGTACACAGGACAATGATGCCTCAGTCCCCTTCAAAGTAGGCACCTTGGGACCTCACACAGTTCTCCCAATTGCCATCAGCTGCCCCACTGTATTTTCCTGAATCTCATCAACAGTCTGAAATCTCTTCCCTTTCAAAGGTGATATAGTTTTGGGAAAAGCCAGAAGTTGCAGGGTGCCAAATCTGGGCTGAAGGGGACCTGAGTCACCTGGGTGATTTTATGTTTTGCCACAAAACAGCATGAGAAGTGATGAATGAGTGGGTGCATTGTTGTAATGAAGTTGCCAGTCACCAGCTGTCCATAACTGTGGCCTTCTGAATCATCCGAGTAGTTTCTGCAGAGGAATGTTCAAGCTTAACTCAAAATCTGATACAGATTCATTGCTCTACTCAAGTCATTTTGAATGTGACAGCCACACAGTACACATGCTCACTCAACAGCGTTTACTGCCCTCACTGACTAGTACAGTGAAATCATCATTGTTCACATATGCATATTCCAGTCCACTCTTATTGGCTGCCAGATTACATTGATGTCATGCAAGCCATTCTCATTATATTAACAATGGTTGGACTTTTCCTGGACAGACCTCATATACTTCATGCTAAGAGGAGAGGTAGCAGATTTTTACTTAGGTTACAAACTTTAAAGGTGTTAAACGCATTAGTTGACTAGAGCTGCCATACAAAATACCACAGACTGAGTGGCTTAAACAACAGAAATTTATTTTCTCACAGTTCTGGATCTTGAGGCAAGAAGTTCAAGGTCAAGGTACCAGAAAATTTGGTTTCTGTTGAGATCTTTCTTCTTGTCTTATAGACAGCAACCTTGTTGTTGGCATTTCCTTTGTGTGTACAGAGAGAGACAGGGATCTCTGGTGTCTCTTCTTCTTCTTATATGAATGCCAGTCCTATGGGATTAGGACCGCACACTTATGGCCTTATTTAACCATAATTATCTTAAAGATCTCATCTCCAAATATTCCCACATTAGTCATGTGCTTCAACATATACATATTTAGGGAACACAATAATTTAGTCCAAAAGACTATGGGAGTATAAAGATGCAGAAGATATGAATCTGAATATCATAGTTTGATTATCAAGGTTTGTATTGTCACCTTGCTGTGAAACCAACAACCACAAAAACTACAAAAGCATACAATAAACCTTAACTTCTGAGTGACGTGTCTGCAGGCTGTTAGTTGGGGCAAGTTCACACGTTGCATTCCGGAGCAGGAGCAAGACTAGAGTGAGGGAAGAGAGGGGTCTGGGATGCATAATTTAAGGAGGAACTCACTTTCAGAGTGGTTGAAGTACAGATATGGCATTTGTATAGCCCTGACAGTGAGTGCCTCCTTAAATTTTGAGCCTTAAGCATCTTTCTTGTGTGAGCCTAGTCCTACTCCTGGTCTGGAGCCCTATCTGGAGAGGCAATAGCTACCTGTGAAGTGCTCTCATGGAAGAAATCAGAAGCATTTAAAGCGGTGAATGGAAATATGTGAGGCCCCTGAAGCCTAGGCTAGAACTAGCACTGTCATTTCCAAGCATATTAAGTTGGTCAAAGCAAGCCCATACTACGTATGGGAATATAAAGATGCAAGCTACAGGGCCCGCCCCAAATTTGAAGAGGTGGAGAAGAAGAGTTCTCCCATGAAAATGGCACTTCGATTATCCAAAGGTGTATAAAAACTCTGGTGATTTATTATCGTTTGCAATCCTATGTCTAGTGGGTTCAGTGAAGCAATTTTACTGCTCCATGTGATGTAGTTGCAATCATGTATATGGATGCATTCAGCTGGGAGGTCACTAGGGCTAGATCAAATAAGATGGTCTCTCAGCTTACAGGGACTCTCACCATGTGGTTCTTATAATCTAGTAATTTAGCATGAACTCCTTTACATAAAGCAACTGATTTTCAAGAGGAAGTGTTCCAAGGCTACAAACACCAAAGCACAAATTGAGCTTTTGCTTGCTTCACACTTGGTAATGGCCCATTGGCTGAAGCAAGTCATAGGGTTAAGATGAGAGTCAATATGGTAGAGGACCACACAAGAGCATGAAGAAATGGAGTTGTGGTGTATTGGGGATCGCCAATGGAACAGTATACCATACACATGTTGGCTTATAATGATTTGCAAAAAAAAAACAACACTTAATTCTAAGACTTGCAAGGCCTAATCCTATCTTGGCATTAAACTCAGGCTTGAACTTTCTGATATCATCATTTTAATCACTTAAATCCAGCAGAGGTGCAATGAGGTATCTTGGCTATTGTTCCTCATGTGTATCTCCTTCAACGTTATCTCTCAGACGTGGCTTCTTGGCTAGCAAGAAAAGACAAGCTATCTGATGCACCCAATATTCAACGCTGAAACAGGGACAGGATACACATAATAGAGGTTCCCATTTAAAAAGAGGAGGAATCGAAGCTATGTAATAGTTACTGTCCACAGCTATTAGGCAGATATCCTCAGTCCCTCTTGTTCTGGGTTCAGGGACTTCTTATCTAGGATCTAATTATACTTCTTGCAAATGGTTCTGTAATTCATTGCTCATGGCTTCACCCCCTTAACTCTTGACTTTGCTGTCTGATTTCCTTAAGGAATAGCATATGCTTGCAGCTGAGTAAATTTTCCAGCCTCTTTCTTGCCTACAGAGGTTGGAGCCCAGGGACATCTTTTAATTTTCAATTCTTTCTCATGTAAGCTGATTAAACTCCTTTAACCAACTTGTGGGTTTTCTATATATCAAACTACAATTTACTCCATTATATATAAACCACATCCTTAAATCTCTTTCTGACTAATCCCTCTCTAATTGAGGCTGCCTGCTATGGAACAATGCCCTAAGAATTCTTTTTATCTAGTTGACAGGGGCTAGAAAACATATCCTTAAATCTTTTAAGGTTTTAACAAAGGGTATTATACCTTCATCTTTGATTTAATCTTGACCCCAAAGTCATGTTTTATGATAGCACTCTAGATATTATCTTTACATAGAGATCATTTCTTATTTGAGACTTTTTTTGCCATCTGGAAAGGCTGAAAATATGAAAGGGTTTCATTTTTCCACCCATCAAGCTCTGGGTTGGAAAAATCTTCTCTAAATTCTGCTTTGAAATTGACTGACTTTATCTTTGGTTCATATCTTTCTTGTAATGCTTTATCATAAGTGGTTAAATGGAGTCAACTGACATGTTCGACATTATATGAGGAAATATCCACCAGACCCTTAAATACATTTTCTATCTGCAAAATTATCACAAGCAACAATCTCATTTACCTTTCCATAATAAGAGGTTTTCCTTTTTGCAGCCTTCAATAGCATTTTTCTTCTTGCTTTTCAAGTCTGTGCTCTTAGCCACCTTTCAAACCTTTACTTACTTCCTTTCTCCAAGGTCAATGTCATATATTTTAGGTTTTTGTTATATAGAATCCCACCTCTGGAGCCAACTTCTGTATCAGCTATACGTTACTGCAAAACAGAACAAAACAAAACAGAAAACCTAAACAAAACAAAACAAACAACTAACTGAATTTAGTAGCATGCACAACAATGCGTTATTATCTGTCATGATTTTATGAGTAGCTCTTTTTGTTTCACATGGTGTAACTGAATTACTTAAGCATCTTCATTAAGATGAGAGCTCAGCTAGTGCCAGAAAATCTTAGATTGCTACTCTTCTTCCATGGTTTCTCATTTAGGAGTTTAGACTGAGTTTCTTTGTGGCATGCTGTCTGTATGATGACTGCCTTTCATGGGGCAGAGCTCTAAAAGGACATGTCCCAATGTACAAATGTTTAGCAAGCTTCTGCTTCTAGCTTGGTTGGTAATGTCCCATTTGCCAAGACAAGTCACAGAGCCATTACACAGGAATATTGAACATCTTGAAGAATGATTCATTAGAGGCTACTGATGAGACTGTCTGCCTTAGATATAGAAAGAGAAGGGAGTGAATATTTACCAATTGATAATCTTATTTACCACAATTTATAAATGCTTGGATTTTTTGTAATGTTTTTCCTGTTATACACATTGTGATCATTTTACCGCTTATTTTTATTTTCACTGGAGCTGAGATTGGGCTACTTTATCAAATAATACCATATTTTATAATAATAAACCACCAGTCTCTGCTCAGGGGGCAAGAAGTCCTACATAAATATAGTCAAGTATATCACTGCTTTATTACTTTTTGATCAGGACTCAATTAAGAAAAATTAGCAACAACACAGCTTGTAGATAAGTGGGTGTTTGTAAAATAACAATTTTTATAGCAGTATCTTCGGTATCCCTGGTCACATTCCCTTGGCCACCTGTGACTATAGTCCCAGTTGCATTGCATGACACTTTGTGAGCCCAGGTTTCTCTCTGAAGGGTGGTGTCTCATCTTAAGCACATTATGTGTGTCTTTCAGCCTTTATGCACTGGACTTTTTATGAGATGTGGCCTGAAATGAGCACTGCTGCGAGTGTGCAGTTTTAAAACTGAGATATGTACTGCCCTTGGAGACAACCCTTAAACCATGGGAAATATAACCAGCCTCTCTTCTGCAGGTGGACAGTGTTGGAAGACATTCTGTATGCTTTTCAGACTTCCTTGTAGAAATGAGCCCTGAGAGACACAAACTCAATAATAAGCTCTTACACTTGTATTTCTTTACTTCCCTGCCTCTCCCCACTTCTTCACTTCTGCTTACTAGGCTGACCTGCAGTTAAGCTACATGCTCTCACATCCCTATCTTGGGCCCTGCTCTCAGTGGAACCAAATTAAGATGTTTATTTTCTACAAATATATTCAAAGGTGATTTTTTAGGTTTAAAAACAATTTTATGCTTAATTCTATTGCTATTTTTAATCATTACTGCCATCATCTCTATAACTAATAAGTAAAGTAAATGAAATGTGCAAACATATTTCAAGGTCATATGAGAAGAGTTACATATAAGTCTACAAATATAAGACTTGGGTTTAGCAAAGTACTCTTTTATTCAGGAGAAGTCAAGAAATGAAGAAACAACATTGGAACACAATATTGCTTGGTGTTTGATTTTGATTGGGAGAGATGAGGAAAAGGGAAAAATTATATAGAAACAATTTGCCCAGTTAATTACTCTGTTTTTCGATTATGCACATTTTCCTATTATTTTAGAAAAAAATAGGGCCATTCTAAAAGGATATGTAGATACTCGGTATTTAAAGCTCATCAATCACAGTACACCCATTTTAAAAAAGTGAACTCTTAGGAGTGAGATGATAAAGTGTATGTTACAAAACTTTCTTCCCTTCTATCATGGCTAAATTTTTTCACCTATTTTCACCCAGATAATTCCCAGGTGCACATCAAGATTTGGGCCTCTTTATAATCTTTGCTTTTCTGTTGTGATATTCAGACAAAAATAGTTGAAGTTGAAATCTTTTCTGTATAATGACATTATTGGTCTAATAAATTTGATTATATAGGAATAAAATATTGTAAACTAACAAAGCTTCATTGTGATCTGCCTTTGGTGCCATCATAGTTTCAGAACTGTGAATGAAAGGTACTGTGGTATAAATGGTTAATTGTAACCGATATGCTTCAAAATCAATTTTGTGCTGTAATGGAAGAATGTATGAAGTTTCAAGCATATTTTGTTAATAGATTTAATACTGCATTTCTTTTGAACATTTCAAGTGCACTCAAGTGTATTCTGACAATAAATAGCTACTTGAAAAAATATATAGTTTCTATTCCGCTTAAAGTATGAGTCATATCAAAATTTAATCAAGTAGGTGAAGGTAAAAAATGTCATCACACTTCTAAAATTTGCTGTCAATATTTCACACCTGTATGGAAAGAAGATAGATGTCTAAGCACCAGCTTGACAACTGCAAACCCTAATTAATTCACCTTTGAAATACCAGCTAGGCTCTAAAGTGACCCATGCAGCATATTGTCTGGGAGCTGGACAACAAAAAGGATGTTTAAAATACCAAGTAAGGGGAAAATGCTATATTATTTGGCACAAATACTATCATCCACCTGTGCAGAGGGGAAATGCTTTTCCACTTTGATTCTTAGAGATGGTTTATAAGTTATGTGCACTTGGCTTGATCCCGATAAATTATGCACTAATCTCTCAGTCCAAGGAGCAATAGTAAAACTGTATTGCAATGGACTCAATAATAGTGAATTAACTACATTAGATAAAAAAATCAGCAATATTAAAATGTTCTCAGTACAGTCTGAAATTTGTATAGAAAAACCTACAGATCACGTAGTTTGTATCATGAGATTAAAACCAATTTGAACACATTTGAGAGTTGGAACAGAGAAAGCCTATGCCATATAAGAAATGAATCATGCAAGTATTTTTGAGGATTTAGTCTGTTTCTGTAAATGAGTGAGAAGGTTGCGCTATAAACACAGAGTGAGAAAGTGATGGTCATTAAAGTTTTATGAAGCTGATTATTTTAAACAGCTTGGAATGATAAAATCACTCACTTGAGGCTGTGAACATCATGTAAGTCTTATAGTAACAGTTTTTTCATCAAAAATGACTAGAATTTTTTTTCTTTCTCTACCACTAGTTACTCTTGAAATAATTAGCCTATTAAAGGAAATCTAAGAGCATCTGCTGCATTGAGCAAATGTTTATTATGACTATTGGAGGTTCAGTCATTATAAACCAAATACTCTACTAACAAAATGTTGTACCAGCATAAATGAACATGGTCAGAATGGCAACACTAGATAAAGCTGGCAAGGTGTTATTTTAATAAGTTTCTCTGAGAGGAGAAGGTAACTTGATACATTTTATAAGAACTGACACATACTAAAACTATATTTTTCTTCCATTCTCTCCCCCTCCCTTTCATCCTGTCATTTTCATAGCAATAATAATAACTATTACCATTATTATTTCTGTGTTCTGGCTTCAGGAAACTGAGAGAAAAACCTCTTTCTGGTTAGATGGTGAAAGATAAAACTACAGAATTCAGAGGAGGGTGGGGCAGAGAGATAATCAGAAGACATGACCCTGTGATCTTATGAGGTGTGAGTTAGGAATCTCCCTTAAATGAAAACATGAGGGTGTGTGTGTATGTGTGTGTGTGTGTGTGTGTGTGTGTGTGTGCGCGCGCGCGCGCGCGCGCGCGCGCGCTCGCGAGCTTCCTAGCTCAATCATAAGCTCATATACATTCTTCTGGCCTCTGTTCCAGGACTTTCTCTTAAGAGACTCTATCCCCGATCAATCAAACTTACAGATACATGGTTTAAATCCACTGCATTGGGCAGGGGCTGCCTGATTTGCCTCCTGAGTCTCTGGGTTTTCCCAGTCACTGTATCGTATACTCTCAGGGGCCCAGCGCATTCCATGCGGCCCGCGCTTGTTTCACTCTGTCTTTCTCCAGAGCGCTAGCGGATCACTGTCATTTCACATCGAAAGGACTATCACAAATTCAAAAATGTTTGGTATGAACATGATCATTTGAAGAACATGATTTACTTATTGATGTTTAAGAATGTAACATCTATATTTATGGGGATATATTTTACTGCTATTAGGTCCGTGTATGAACCTGGAATTTAAAAGTGTTAGACTTCATTGAGATTTCCTCTTTTTAAGAAGAGGATTGACTGACTTTTTCCAAAAAGACACATTGAGTTATAAATCTTGGGCCTTTAAATGGCATTATATCCATGCTACAGTTTCTGAACCAAAGGATTTCTTTTTTCTGTTAACCTCTTGAGGTCACAGTGCTGGTTTGAAGTCTAAGCAACAATTCTGTTCAAAGACTAACTCACAGCAGGGTGTGTGCAGTAAGGGTATTTGTGATTCCAGTCTTCACATATATTCCACTTTACTTTTTAGAAAATTTGGTTCTGAGGCTACTACAAAGGCAACACCCTTAAAACACGTCATTTTCTATATCTCCCTATACCAAAAGCCTTATATAATGACATTGGAAATGTATTACTAGATTTTTCATTGCACAAATGCCATTTAAAAATATACCTAGGGGAGACCTTGATTTCTCATTTGCTCTGGGCTCTAGAGTTCTTTTTACTCATTCTTGAGAAGAGGTTTAAGGGTCACCCTCCAGAGTGAGCTGGAACATCATGTGCCCTTCGAACAAGGGATCATCCCTTCCACTTGGACCTTTTACTGAGTGGTGGGGAGAATATGAATTGAGCTGTATTTTGTGGAGTGGCATTAAGGGCATGGGCTCAGGGTCCTGAATGCCTACAGTGGAGTCCTGACTCTAACGTTTACGAGCTGCGTGAATCAGGGCAAACTCCTTAAGCTCTTTGTGCTTCTGTTTTCTTTGTAATGATGTCATGTTAGTGTCGTGAAAATTAAACAAGTTAGTGTACATAAAGATCAGTGTCTGGCACATCATAAGTGCTATATATGTGTAATCATTATTATTATCATACAAATATGCATCTATTTTTAATAGGATCTCCCAGATACTGGAGGACAGGTTTATTGCCATATCTGATTGGTTTCTTAGAAAGCCATGAAAGAAATATGTGCAACTGAAAAAGGGGAAGAAACAATTATTTTGTTTGTTAAAATTGAATTTACTGCTGATGTACCAGGTTATCAAAAATATTTATATAAACCATGAGTTTTAAAAACTTAAAAATTTCAGTTTAACTGAAATTTACTATTTTAACAAACATATTTTGTGTTCACTGTGTACAAGACAACTACTGTTGTGGAGGCATACCAAGATGACTCAGATAGAAATTGTTGTCAAGTAACTTACAGAAGAGTAGGAGGATATGATGTATAAAAGCAAACATATAGAAGTAGAATCATAGATGCTTTTTGTCCTGGATTTGCAAAGAAGAGAGAGGGAGAGGGAGAGAGAGAATATTACTTCTAACTGAGGTGTTGGTTTTGTTGGAAGAAACAGCATTTAAGATAATACGTGAAGGCTGAGTATGACTTAGACATATAGAGAAGTGAGAAAAAGAAAATAATTTTGGTCACTGAGAAAATTAGTTACATAGTGGTTGGAAATCTGAACTTTGTACTTGAAACATCAGCTAAGTTTTGCTGAAGCCAAGAATCTGATGAGAAATAAGTTTGAAGCAGTAAGCTGGAATTAGATCAGGAAAGCTTGAGTGTTAGGCTAAAGGGTTTTTGTTTTGTTTTGTCACTGACATAAACATATTAATTTTTTTAAACAATCAAATGCTGTGTATGATGTTAGTATGAAAATGATCATACTTGTTTTCAAGAATCCTCTAACTGGGAGTCATATCAAAGATAAACACCAAGCCATTCTCAAGGCTCTGCCCTCCCAGTATCAGAGAGGAGCATCCCAGGACAATGCCAGATGTTTTCATAAAACTGGAGAGAGAGAAAAATCAGTTGTGATGGCCCTGTCCCTGACGTGGTTTGTTCATCACTTGTTCCCCACTTGGCTATATCCTCTGAAGCCTCTGTGGATTCCTGTATCTCCATCTCAAAGTGTTGAACCTTCAGCCATATTGTACATTAGGTATTTGCCTTCACTCTGCCTTATATTTTTAAAGTTATACTTTGACCTGCATCCTTTGTGTGTGGCGTTCTGCCCTTGGACTGCATCAGCAACACTGCTGTCTCACAAACTGGATGGATTTGATGGTGGCCAGCACCTCCAAATATACATAGCAATTGGGTCTATAGATTTGGGTAGGAAGTGCTTTCCATGAACTCTTGGTCTCTCATTTCTTTTCCTCTTAAAATTTTTGTATGACTCCTTCAAGGGAATAATTTGAGAATCATAGAGAAAAAAGAACAGAAGGAAAGAATCTAGAATAAGATAAGCCTATTAGAAGGTTCTTGAAGAAGTCCAGCCAGGCAGACTCACCTGAGGCTTAAACCAAGGTATGAATGGGAGAGGAAGAGGGATGATGCAGGAGAGAGAAAAATGCTGCAAAGGAATACATGTCAGGATTCACCAACGAGTTGTACAAAAAAAGAGAATGTAAAGAGTAAATGAGATTTTTGCCCTGGGGTAATCAGGGTGGAAGGTTGAGTTATTAACAGAATAAAGAAAATAGGACATGGTATAGTTTTTAAAAGGAAAAAAGTTCACTATTGATTATATTGAGATAGCCAATGAATAATCAGGTAGAGATCACTATTAAGGATTTGGAAATGAGATCTGTAATTTCAGAGGGAGGTCAGGCTGGAAGTATATATTTGATGATCAAGGAAGATAATTTGCTAAAGAATGTGTTCTTTGGTGAATACCATGAATTTAGGAAATAAGAGTATAACAGGAGGAGAGAGACAGAGAGAGAGAGAGAGAGAGAGAGAAAGAAAGAGAGAGAGAGAGAGAGATTAAATAACAAATGAGTTAGGAAGAGAACCTAGAAAGGCATGTTCAACTTGGTCATTACAAAAAATTAATTTACCTATTATATCAGAATTCTCCAGAGAAGTAGAACAAATAGGATATGCGTGTATATATGAAAAGAAATGTATTATAAGAATCTGGGCAGTTCAAAATCTGCAGAGTAGGCCAGCAGGCTGGAGACTCAGGAGAGCCAGTGTTCCAGTTTGACTGTGAAGGTCGCCTGCTTTATGGTCAGGAAGGGCACATGCGGCAAGTGACCTCTGAAGGCAGACTGCAGGTGAACTCTGTTTCTTGAGGGGGTCTGGTCTTTTTTGTTTTATTCAGTCTGTCAACTGAATAGATAAGACCCATCCACGTTATGAAGGACTATCCGCTTTACTCAAAGTCTAACAAATTATACGTTAATCTCATCCAAAACACCCTCACAGAAACACCCAGAGTAATGTTTACCAAATACCTGGGCATCCCATGGCCCAGCCAAGTTAACACAGACAGTTAACAATCACAAGTAAAACCCTTGTCAGTTTGGCACCCATATACATCTCCTTAAACTATTCTTGATCTCTAAATAAACTGAGTCATATTTATGCCTGACATAATACAACTATTTTGCATACAATCTAAAACACACTACCTCTTCCCCAGAAGAGGATACGAAAATCCTTGAGTGAAGTTTACTCTTCCCCTTGGTGTCCTGTAACTTAAATGCAATGATGTAAAGTCAATACACCTTATGTTATGTTGTTATATATATATACACACACATATATATACACACACATAAACACACACACATAAACATAAAACAAAATAAGGAGGAAATACGACAATTATAGTCTCATTTCTGTAACTGGTCATGTCTGCATAGCTGCTATTCATAGCCACCTGCTTTCATTACCCATTCTGTATTCCCTTTGCCATCAGTCGCCACCTCAGCTCATCATACTAGTTACCTGATGAGGTGACTAAAACCCTTATTCCTGAAGGGTCTGGGCCATTAGTAGTCTGCCTGAATTGTGTTGTAGTTTTTCTAATGACATTAATCACAGAGCACGATAATAATAAGAGAAACCCTATCTCCTGTATTCCAAACAACTTTTTCTTATCTTCCTATTCTGGAGTAGCAGTTTAATTTCTCCTTGGTAATTAGTATCAATCACCCCAGCCAGCACAGTAATGCCCTTTTTGGCCAGTGATTCAGAGTCAGGAGGGTCACAAAGTGGCTGAGTGGCACTCTTAACTTCCAGTTCAATGGAATTATTGTTGTGTCTTTGGTGGAAGGATTCCTCCTTTTAAAACTACAAACCAGTCCAGCAGAGTTTGAGGTTGTGGGGACAAGAAGAAAGAATTTTTCTTGTGAGTCACTGGGTATAATGGAGAATGATGTCACCTCCATTTCCACCCCTCTCTTCCTGGATCTGTGAATCCTGCTGTGGGAGAAACAGCACCATATCCTGAATGCTGATTCAGAACATGTATAGCCTCCTGGAGAACCTTGCCCAGACTTAAGAGCAGTGACACCAACCTGGTGATATAACTGAGTCTTCCACCACTCTCTCAAGTAACTGCTTTAGGGTGGGGGGGGGGCATGATAAAAGCAGTCTATTCCATGAGCGTGGGCCAATTGCCACCCTTCATTTGCTGTGAAGTCAGTTTCTTGATTAGAAGAAATGCTGTGTGCAGTACCATGACTGTGAATAAGGTGCTTCATAGGTCCACGGATGGTAATTTTGGCAGAGGGACTGCATGCAGGGAAGGCAAATCTGCATGCAGAGTCAGTGCCCATTCCAATATAGAAAACAAAATACTGATTTTTCCGTGATGGGAAGAACCTAATATAATCAACCTGCCACCAGGTAGCTGACTGATCACCTCTGTGAATGGTACGTTATTGAGGACTCAGTGCTGCTTTTTGCTACACCTAGGATATACCCTTTTAAACACTCCCTTAAATTTCTTGAAAACAAATTCTCTGAATCCAGATGGTTCTCAGAATAACTATCTACTTTCTAATTTTAAGGAAGACACTGAGGAAAGGTTAATATGTCTTTCAGGCCATTAGATTGCTTAGCGCCCTTCATCAGTAATTCATTCGATATCTCTACACAAGTTATATATAATTTCAGTGAAATGGATAATATCCTAGCCAAAAAAGCAGTCTTTCTAATAGATTATTTTATTAATAAATGAATAAATTAATAAATGAGACTCCTTGACACTCTGTTGACAAGAGAGAATTCTGGTACTTCTCTTAAACTGAGATTCCATTGGGGAAATTTTGAACATCGGGCATGTAGGACTTGTATTTTCAAATTTATGTTAAAAAATGTTCATATACCATGTAAACTAGGATGGAGCAACCTTTGGCAGTAATCATTTAATCTTGCTAGTATCCTTGGCCAGATGATTTTTCATATGTAGTTCTGAAGAATTGTGCTCATGAAGGGCTTTGTTTAAGCAATATTATGGGTTTGTATGACATATGCAACACTGCTAACACTGTACATTTAAAATTTGAAAGGGCCTAGTGATTTTTGATCACTGGTGGCTTTTAATTAAATGGCATGAATGGAAGGGTGAAAAACAAAAATAATATGTATTAATTTTTAAACCACTTAAGATATTTTTTACAAATTTAGAACAAAAACTGCCAACTCTTTCTCTACTCTTTCAGATAGCAATAAACTGTAAATCACATAGAACATAGCAGAAGGTAGATAAAATTTCTTATAGCTTTTCTTTCAGTTGTAAAATAAAAAGAGCAAAAAAAAAAGTAAGGGGCATGAGAATTAGTCTAAAATCATAAATGTATATTGCATACCTCCTGTCATTACCACCATTTCCCTTCAGAAGTTGAACAATCTGGAAAATGTTTTCAAGCAAAGAGATCTTTTCACTAGTGCCTTTCCCACACCATGTTCTGTTTCAATTTTTAAACTCATTTGAGTCAGAGCTGGAAACGACTGTAATTAATTTGCATATCTTATAAAAGAGAACACAAGTAAATTAAAAATGGTCCCACATAAAAGAATATTTAAATGATCTCTTCCTAGAGACTTTTTAGTACATTTTGGAGCACAATTGGGACAATTCATACACAGTACCAGTCATGAGGATGTATATGACCCCCTAAACCTTCCCCTACCTGGTTTTCATTAGAGGTTTTAGAGTAAGTGTCTTCCTAGAGTGACATCCTTAAACGAACTCCTAAAGGCTACTAACGTATGACGATTTCAACAAATGTCAAAGCTAGATTTCAAGGAACTCTGCCCTAAGCAGTCCGAAAGTAAGTTATGTTTGTTGACACACGTTTGCATAGAAAATCAGATTTTCTGTCAGGCATACTTGTTTATTTAAATTACCTCTAATGACAAGAAGAAACTTTTATTTTTCCCATTCCTCATCACACTTACCTTTGAAAGCCAATGAAACTTTCTTCACAAAAATGTTGACTAATTAGTAGGTAAAAATAGTTCCCAAAATAAGTAAAATTACTATAATTATGATTTGATACTTCAGAAAGGTTTTTAATGTTGTTTAATATACTGTTAACACCTTTATTAATGTTACTCTTCTTTTATGTATTTGCTCATCATTTGGATGCACGAAAGTAAGTGAAATTGAAAAAAACCTACTTAAAATAGGGCAATTTTGAAAATGCTGTATTGCTACAGGCCCACTAGCTTATGTAATACCCTGTTAGATACTCATGTACATTACTTAATTTAGCTTCTGAGAAAATGATTTGATGATGATGACGGTGATGATGATGACTGTAACTATTTATATAGTTACTACTGTATGCCAGGCTCTGCTTCAAATACTTGAACTATACTGGCCCCTTTAATAATCTTTAGACCTATATTATGCCCTATTTATAGATGAGACAACTGAAGATTGTGTAACTTTACCAGGGTTCTGGTGGAACTGAGATTTTAACTGAGGTGGTATATGTTTTGGGTTTTTGTCCACTATATTTTGCTACCAGGTTTTAAAGCTGTGAATCTTGTATATCATCTTTGGCCTCAATGACTATGGCCTGCTTATACAGATTTTCAAGAGTGGAAAAAGAAGAAATCTGACCAACACAAATAAAAGTGGTCGAAGCCTAGATTTGCTCGGCCTTGTAAAGAAAATGTTGAAAAGTCTTATGCAGAGTTTGCATTTGTCTTCTCAGAGCAGGTGTATTTTGGTGAGTCATTCAAGCCACAAATGTCCAGCTCTGAAACAGATTAACACCTTCATTGAGTCGAGATGTCACGAAGAATGTCAAAGAAACCAGTTGTTACTCTTAGCCCAACTAAGTGTTGTTAAATGCTCTCATTTCTGATTTCTCCTATCAAAAGGGATATAGAAAAAAATTGGAAGAAGCCGCCAACATGCGTCCTTCTATTTGTCCCTACTGGATGGGAAGCTTTAACTTATTTTCTTCTGTAGCACGTGCAAAACTTAAGTTGCTGTCATGTCTTTTAAAAAAATTTCAGGACATTGTTTTTGTTACCAAATACACATCTCTGAGCAGTACAATGACTGATACAGTCATAGACCATGAAAGTTGGCAGGGAAGCTATAAGTAGTAACAAAACACTAATGTGTTGTAAGAGTTATTGCAGAAAGTAAATGAAAACATGTTGGCTATTGTGTCTTAACTTCCACTTTCTGAAGATACACTTAGTATTCTGCCTTGAATGCCTGGCTGATAATTACCCCTAATTTTGAGAAAATTTAAGGAATCTATACCTATTAGAGAGTTCTCTAATTGGGAACCTCTAATCAGAGTTAGAATATAAACTCACAAGGCTGACCCTTTGTAGACCTGAATTGAGTTCTAGTACATGACTTTTTAGAGAAGTAGATTAACTCAAAGGTCAAAGTTCTAGGAAATGAAAAGTCCAAGTTCAATCAAACTTAAATTATTTATACATTAACTAACTAAGTATGCAACTTAAATTTGAAATAGATAGCTCATTCATACAGTTTTTTAAAAAAATAAAATTCAGTTTCTGAGTAGACATTTACTTTCTTTTCCTATGCTTTGGAGGAAGCATTACAGAAAATGGGCATGATGAATCACAAGTTTCTTAAATGTGTTCACTTTGCTGCTACTATTTTACATTTTGATACAAATTTATTTAGTCTGGCCTATATAATTTAAAAGTATTGTCTCATAGGACTCTTAAATCTTCATTCCTAATAACTCAACGTCTTGCTATGTTCCTTCCACATAACCACAAGCACCTTGTTAAAAAATATGCACCAAATATTACAAGATAGACTGTCCTGGAACAATTTCATATCGCACTAGATTGCAAACAAATAAGGCCTTGTACCAAGGTACATTGGTAATTTCTGGATATGAATCACATTGAAAGGAAGGTATTTATTGAGAAGGCAGACCCATTGCAATTTCAAGGCTGGGTATACAGCTTGCTTCAGTGTTAATGGCATTTGTGTGTTCACAGTGTTGGAGAAACAGACTTCTGTTCACTTGTTGCTTTCAGTATGGAATACTTACACCAATAAGTTTTTAAATGTTTTTTATTATACTTACTTTGACATAATTCTTTAAATGGACACTTCTTTTTATCTAGAGCATAGAGTTATTTTCTGACAGAAGTTAGCACAGCTTACATGTAAAAACTCTCATGTTGATAAATTTAACACTAAAACAAGAACCACTCAAATAGAGCAGATTTTGCTTTTTGATTGCAGTGATTTTGTGTTTGCCTTCCAAAAAGGAAAGCAACAGAGATGAACAGTAATGTTTAATTTTGCAGATTTCCAAAGCATTCATAAATTTTTATTGTTTATAGTCTAGAAAAATGTATGTGCACTGAAAGTGACTCTGTTATTAAATGATATTTTGCCCCATCTTTGCTTAGATTTGAAATAGCTAAGTATCATATCTTTAGATACCTTTAGCCCCTACTAAAATTCAAAAGAAAAAAATGCTTAATAAATATATATGCAGCACACAAGCCCATATAGTAGCTTAGAATAGTCATGTTATATTTGTTGGAAATGAAGTGGATGAAATGAGAAGTATTAGAGCCTTCCCAATGGGAACTACTTTGCTAGTTTATTATTTGTCTTGAGCTTATATTTGTAAGATTCTGACTTTATTAATTCATATATAATTATTTCAAAAATATTAAATTTGTTTTTATTGTCAGTCCCCATCTTATCAGTATTCTCTCAGTAAAAATACTGAATTTCTATGAAATGAAAAACAATACTTAATATAATATTATGAAATAGTACTCTCAAAACAATTAATTCTTGAATGTGATAAGATCTATATACTATTATAACCAAGTCTCATGAAGAGCAGTTTTGTTTCCTTACTTTTTTCTTATACCCTATATTTTAAATATAAGTTTTGAAGTAATGTTTAGATATTATATAATGGATATATCTAAATTTTATATTAAAAATCAGAATATTTAGAAAGCCTATCAATGCTAATACAACATGGTAAAAATTGGAATTATAAATATTTCCATTTTGTATTATAATGTTTTCAGTCCAGGAATATTCAAATTTCTTTGTCTTATTAAACAACTTTTATAACTTTTTCACAGTTGCACCATAATTAGGTTTTAATTCTACCTAGAAGGCTAGAAGGTATGAGTTCTTTTAGAGTTTGCAGGGAAGTTAAATTGGTTTTTCCTACAAACAATTGTTAACAGACATTGTTAAGAATAATGATAGTTATTTTGCTATAAAATTTCTTTAATATTAACTATATAAGATATAGATCATTAAGCATGAAAAAAGATGATTTTTTTTAAACAGAGGATTGATCAAGTAGACAGTATGCTAATAGATTTTACTGAAATAGTGATCCTTGAACACTGTTTTTTGGTGATTTGGGGTTATATTCTTCATTGACAGTAATATGATTTGATGGATAAGTAAAACACATTTTAAATCTGAAATCAATGCTTAATGGAATAACAATGGAAAATTACTTATCATACAACTAACATAATTGAGCTTTAGATGAAGCTATGTTTTCAAAACATATTTTTAACCTTGCTGAACACAAAAATCTGTAGACATACTCTCAAATAGTAAAATTTCAGGTTAGTATGTTATCAATAATTTTGGTAAAAATTAAAAATCTATTAGCCTGATGTAATTTATTGAAAAGTTCCACAAAGCAATTATTATTAAAGAGTTATAGTGACCTTTGAAACATTCACAAGTGATTTTTTTCTCATAATAGCAGCTATTCTACTTGGTTTTTAAATCCTTTCCAAATTCTTATAACCAATTTGTATAAATATCTATAAAAGATATGCTAAACAATAGAGTGTAATAAATTATTACTTAGAGACCAGTGTCCAATTTGTAAAATATTTAGCCACCATCTTCACAGCTACTATGTCAACATTTTACTACCCTATAAAAGCTACCAGAGTGAGAGTAAAGAGAAAAAAAAATGCATTCAAACTACTTAGTTTTGTTGATATTTAGTGTTTTTAAGAGAATGTTTCATTTGGAAAGATAGAAATTGAGATTTAGGGACTATCTTTGAGTTTTAATTACTTCAGACTTTTGTTGATATTGTGCGAGTAATGTAACAAATTATTTGTGGGTTTTTTCTTGTGTATGTGTGAATATGTAACCCAAAACACTGCCCCACAAATAAAGCTGAAGTAGGAAAAATTTTGAAGCAGGTAAATGCTATTCTCAAAATTAACTCATCGAATCTGATCAACAACTATAGCAAAAGAAAGAGGCAATCACTCTTCTCCATGACTATTAGTAAGTAAAAGGAAACAAGGGGATGTAGTATATTGTCAGACTTAAAACAGGTTTTAAGACAACATGGTATTTTGAATCTGGTTTCTTATCAGTTTAGCCTTTAGTAACAGTCTTGGCTCAACTATGACAGCCCTGATCTTTGAGTTGGAATTGTTCGGAAGAACATTTAAAAACTTTAGAAGAGTGGTTCTACAAAATCTTGTGTTCTCTACAGTGAATAATTAAGGTTTTATTATTTGAACTCTTTGGTATGACTTTTTTGACTTGATCATTGACAATAATTTGTTCTCTGAAATGGATTATTCAAGTTTATGTTTAAAAATCTGTGCATTCTTTTTACGTAGATCCTCCAAAGATAGCTATAAAAGAAGAATCACGGAATGCTTTAATTTTTCTAAATTTTTGCACCTGAATTATGTGACTTAGTCACACAAGACTGTCTGTTAGGTTTTCAGAAGGAAACTTAGGTTATGTTTTCTATCTTTTAATAAAAATTTCAGTGTGAAATTTCTCTCTGGAAAGACATTGAAGTAACAGTTTTAAATTGATCATCATATACATAGCTACCTCTAATTTGTTTTGAGCAAAATGAAAGACTACTGTCTTTTGCTTCAAAATCATGGCATATGAAATAGCTGGATATAAAAGAGGCAAATATTTTTAAGCTCAAATCTTTCTAATCAGGTTGTACCAAAATATATTGTTCTTTTTTGTTGATTATTAAGTTAGCGTGAACAATAAGACATTATAGTTAAATTATTCATTATTTTTTCTCTTCTAGAAAATTCTCTCATGTATAATAGGAACTATCAAAAACAAATTTCAGCCCTGGCTAGTGTGGCTCAGTGGATTGAGTGTTGGCCTGCAAACCGAGTTTGCCAATTTGATTTTCTGTCAGGGCACATGCCTAGGTTGCAGGTCATGTCCCCAGTTGGTGGACTGCAAGAGGCTATGGATGGCTGTTTCTCTCACACATTGGTGTTTCTCTCCCTCTCTTTCTCCCTCCCTCCCATCTCTCTAAAAATAAATAAAAAATAAAGTCTTAGAAAAAATTTCAGGTAAAAATGAAAGGTGAAAATCATTAAAAGCCACCTTTGGACACAGCTGTGTATTACTGTTGAAGGGACACAACTCTTGTGAGATATATCATCCTAATCAATTATTTAAAATATGTATATTATTTTTCCATAAGTGGAAAAATAACCTTTCACCTAAAACACTATTCTTCATAGAAAAATATTATATACCATTATTCAACTTTTGTAAAACAGAATTTTGCAATACCGCTGTTTGTTACATGTCTAATTTATAAATCTCTGAAATATTTATGTTGCTTAATGAATAGGCCAAAGAAAGGTTTACTAAAATATCTTCCATTGATTTTTAACCTAAGTTATTTCATATTTTGTTTTGGGTGATCTCCAATTACAAATTTATTTGAAAGTTTTGTTTTATAAAACAATTTGGTCATGGCACTTAACTTAATTCAGAGTTCAAGTAGTCTCATTCGGTAACATGTGAACGAAAAAACACATTGACACGACAACAATTTTTGTTGAAGGCTTTAAGGATCTGTCCTTAGAAAAAAATCCTAACCCTTTATAGGTGTAGGAAACTAGACCTAGTAAGAAATTCCCCTGGATCTTAAAAAAACAAACAAAAACACTCCAAACAAATAAAACTTACTATACTTATGACTGTTATGTGGAATTTCCACAATTCAGTGCAGCATTTAGAAGAGAGATGGCATATCAGCAAATCAATCTCACTTTTAATCCCATCATAGTAAAGAAAGAAGAATTATAAACATAAATAGTTATAAAACAATCAGAAAAAGGGAAGTATATGCACATATACATCTTTCTTTCTTATACATTCACAGATCTACCCAGTTTTAAATGACTCAAAAGAAAAAAAAATAAAGGAAAGCAAAGCCTCATGGTAATTTTAGCTTGCCGATCACAGTTTTAACTGCAGAGTGGTGGAAGGGTGTGGGGCCTGGGGGTGGAGAGCATCTTGTGGTTTCCTTTACCACAGTCAGCCTGGGGGGCAGGGATGGGGGAGGGCAGGACTGTGCTTAGACTCTGGAAGCTAGCCAGTCCTGGCCATTAATTAACTTAAATGACTACGTTTCAGAATTTGTGAGTTACAAAGTACTTCAAGCTCCCGAGAAAATGAAGACTTCAAGCTAAAATCTTCTGTAGTTTTCCAATCAGCTTTTCAAGTATTCACATTTATAGACATTTGAATCCTATCCGTGAAAGGTGGGGGTACGTTTTCTAAAAACTGAAAGTGTCTTGGTGTTAGTGAAACTACATTGCATAGTAAAGACCACAGAATACACAGTTTAAAATGATTGAAAAGAGAAATGAAAGAATTCAACTTCTGACCCTAACCAGATTGGGTAGATATTATTTTATATGAAAGAGAATGAGTTTGCAGATGACTTTGAAGCACACTGGATTATAGAGTATCTGGCAAAACTCTTACATAGGTAAATGAGGTAAAGCAAGTGATTATGGTGACTGATATTCCTGCATCATTGAAGGAAGTTCTCCCTGAATTGAAAACAAAATCATGTGGCAGCAGAAGGTGACAGTCATTCCTTAAGACAAAAGAATTCCACTAGTACTGGTGTTTCAAAAATGTAGAATAAACTTAATACCTCCCATGGAATGAATTGCACAGTATTAATTACCTTTGTATGTATTAGAGGCTATGAATGCAAATGGTCTCTACAGATAGGCTGATGGGAATATGAAACAACAATTTGAGAAGCCTAAAACTGTTAGGTTGATATGACTTATAAAACTTGATATAAGTTAAATTGTCAAAGTTAAAGCCACTTTGGCTCTTTCCCTAGCTGTAAAAAGCATAAGTCATTTCAAGACCAGATTACTGCATGAGTTTACTCTAATGGTTTTATTTTATTTAATTGGCTTATTGTAATTAACACCTTGCCAAATAGTTCTTTTTAAAAGTGTCTTAACTTTTTTTACACTTACAAAATTCTATAATGGAGGTTCTTTGTAAATAGGTGCCTGTCTACAAATGACCATTCTTTAGCCTATAGATCAATAACAATGGGGGGAAAAAGCTTCTATCTCTTCTATGTTTAGATGAAAATTTTAAATACCAATGCAAAAATGGAAAAATACTTGATTAATGTGCATATTATATCTTCATAGAAAAATGGATCAGGGCAAAATAAAGAAATGGGGGAATATTTCAGGACTGTGAGTGTAATATTCAGCTAACAATGGTGGTTGGGGTGGAAAGAAAAAGAGGATGAGAATTTCAAAGATTAATTTTCTTATGTGCAACAGTATCATAGTTTTTAAACATGGATTTTATTTTCTATTTATCCCTTAACTGTTTATTGAGCATTTACTATATACCAAGAGATTCATATGCAATATAATCCGAAGTTGATTTAATAGATGTTGTGACTTTGAAGAGCTTTTCCTTTTGAGGGGAAATAAACAATTATATGCAATTCAATAAATATTATAGAACAAAGTAATAGTTGATCAAAGAAGCATTTTGAAGGAGAGGAGTGCATTTCAGACAATAGATAAAGCAGAGGTGTGCATTACACCTCTTCAGAAGGGGGAGGGGCAGGGTACGGAGAGGAGCAATGGGAAAGGAGTCTGGCTAGACGTGAATCTGAAAAGTTATAGAGGCTGGGTTGCTAAGACTATATTCTTCATTTATGAGGCAATTCAATGGGCCCTATAGGCAACTGAAAACCATAGAGAATTTTAACTTTAACTGACATGATCAGAATTTTGTTTCAGGACAAATGCTCTTGTAGCAGTGTGGATGGTGGGTGGAGGCTGGTAGCAGGGAATTCTGTTAAGAGGTACTGAAAGATAAGCAGGCTTTTACCAGGCCAGATGGAGATGGAGTTGAAAAGAAATAAAAAAGTAAGAGTGAAATTATGGGTATAGACACAAAGATTTAAGTATTTCTTACAGGGTAGCCTTGAGAGTAGATATAAAAGGAGGTCCCAAGCTTTCACCAAGGGAATTGGATAGGCAATGGTGACTAACTTCTTGTGTGAATAAAAGGCAAACTCTCCAAATTTGTATACCCCATTTTTATTTTCTCCAGGTTGGATTATATCGCAAAGATATTCTGGAGTCATATGTATTTTTGGGGAAATTTACTCTGATGTATGTTTGGAAGACAGTTGTCAAATATATATATATATATATGCAAGCTATTGCAATTTCACTACGGTTCATCAGCTTTCTCTCTCCCTAGCTCTCTCACTTTCTTATTTTCTTTCACTCTGTGGGAAAACATTAACTACCAATATATAGTGGCACTCTAACTTTTGGGTCAGGGTAAAAAACATTTTCCTTGTGAAGAATTTTGGATGCCTTATGCATCCTTAAGAAGCTTTTGGGAGAACAGAGCTGTGTGAACCTTATATTATTCCATTACAAATTATGAGTCAACAGGGCAGAATGTATTCTACAATTTATGGCTTCCTGTGAACATTAGAACAAATCTCCCAGGTCAGGATTTGGTTGTGGAGTGTGGGAATTTTCCGTGCCTCTTAGCATTGAAGTCGATGACATTTAGTCCAAGTTATCAGTTCAAAATGAATGGGGGCCATTTGCTATTTATTTTGTGAAGTGTGGACAGTGGTTTGATAAATGAGCTAGGCTTTGGATAATTTGAGCAAAATCCTTTTCTAGTAACACCTTGTACACTACAGAGACTAAAGAGAATGACATTTGAGATAATGGAAAATGTGCTTGTGAAGCCTATTGATGGAAAATTCGGATATGTCCTGGATCTAAAGTACTATGATTTGGTTTAGGGAGGGGAGAAAGGAATCTGGAAATCATGTAGATCTAGGAAAGAGAAAAGTAAAGGAGAAAAAACAAAAACAAGCCAGGATGAATTTTATAGGCAATACCGCAATATGTTTACGGATCATAGAATTTTATACAAAATCAAGATATTCCAGCCAACATTATAAATATAATGTCAACTTTATGGAAAAGAATTAGAAAAAATACACATATACATACATGACTCTAAAATTACTAAATATTAAAAGGGGAAATATATAAGAAAGCTGGAAAAAGACTTACTGCTTTTTTGCATAGGAAATATTTTAAACACTGAAAAAAAAATATGTCCAAAGAATCATTATTTCAGGGAACACCTATAGAATGAATGTATTTAGAGACCTTCATTAGAGTTTAATTTGCATAGATGTTATGGCCAACTCTGTACTCTAAGTAGGTCCTTAGGATTTTATTTGCAGAAATGAAGTGAAATATGAATAAACTTTTTTCAAGTCTCTTAAATTTTGAATTTCAGACTATATGTAGAAGCACAGTGGGCTTCACTCAGATATACTCTGGAAGAACATCAACGTGGAGTGTGAGATTTTACCTATAGTCAAAAAAAGGACAGGACTTGAGCACTGACTTGGAGAATGGGAAAAGAACGTTGCTTCCCTTATGTGGCAATAAAGGGTTTGGCCGAATTCAGCTTGCTGACAGACTATGTTGAGGATTAGGTGGATTCAATGGAGCCATGACACTGAGCAACTTTTTAGGGCAGAATATCCCAATTTACTTGACTGCTGAAACATGTTTAATTTATAACATATTTATAGAACACTAACAGGAAGTCATTAGATACTTTGTATACCTTGATCAAAGAAGACCTCAAAAATGGCCTCATGTATGATTTAAAAGCTACAAAAATGACCAAATCTTATTCATGTGTGTGCTTGGTTTAACTTTGTAATATCCCAAAACAAATCAGATAATTTACTTTATTTAATTAGTAATAATAAGCAATGATTTGAAGGTTAAGTAAAATATGAAAACATATTTTACATATCTCTACATTAAAAATATTTTGCAGCATACTTAATATTGTTATATAATGAGCATCTTATTTCATATAAATGCTGTATAACAAAATAAAAAGAATTGAAATCACATATTTTGCAATATATGGGTAATTTTAAATTAACTCTTCCAAGAATCAGTAGTTATTTGTATATTCAAAAGAAGAATTGAGGTTCATCATTTTTAATACGCTGATTTTTGAAATACGCTGATTTTTTTACACACTTACTAGTTTTATTTAGACATGATTTGAAAACTACATGACTCATTTGAAAAATATTTTCTCTTTCAATTATTACTCATGGTGAATGGGACCATGAAGCAAACACATTAAATATATGACAAATATTTAATAGAACTACACAGTAATTTTTTAATTATAAAATCCTGATGTAGATTAATGATCATCACATCGACAATACACATCAACCTGAGGGTAAAGTGGTGAAACTGCACCAGCGTGCAGGGTAAGAGTCATAAGGTGATTGTTAGTGTACCTTTTGGGTGTCCTGGTGTGCATTTCTTAAAAGTAGAGAATTGCATGACAATTTTAGCTCTTTATATATTTAGTCAATATTTCCATGTGTTAAATTCATATATAAAATTAAATTCAGAAGCAGTAATACTGCTTTTCATGTGTGTATATACGTGTGTGTGTATATAAACCCCGAGGAACACAGTTTGGGAATCATTGCCTGTAGTGTGGAGAGCTATATAAAACCGTTCATTATCCAGTCAACTAAAGAAGGATTCAAGGGTGATACAAAACAAGAGTCAGATAGATTCTTTGGGAACAGACGCTAGAAGCTGTTACTGTTTACTGAAGGCTCACCTGTTGATGCTGCCTTCTTTACGGGTTATTGTTGAAAGCCATCTTAGAGAAAAAAGCAGCAGCCACAAAAGAGGGTGGGGGAGTGGTTCTTTGCGATTTTGCACTAAGTGCAGTCTTTGGGGACATAAGGAAGAATTGTGAAGGGCCTCTGCTCTTTTTTCTTGAATCATGATGATTCATGAGGAGAAGTCCCCTTAACATTTGGGTGGTATGGTGACCTAGAAGAGGAATCAGTGGAGATAATAATGGTGATAATGACGATGATGTTGAAGAGGTAGATTTTATTACTCTTCACTGAGGTAAAAAAATAAAAATTTCACATCAGGAGATCTAGCATGAGTAAAAGCCCAGATAAATCTGGGTAGGTCTCTAATTTCTTTATAGTAACAATAACCCTGTCCTTAGATCCCTGCTAAAGAGGAACAGCCTGGGGGGGAAAAGTTAATATTTATGTAAACCAATAATAAATTTAATAGCATTATACAGGTGACTCAATGACTCTTCTGAGACTAGAATATGTAAATGGAATTAGTAATGTGGGTTCAAGCTAAGCACAACCACTGGTTTAGAGGTGAAATTAGCCTTTAGGTTTCAGTCATTCTCTCCCAGGCTCCTTAAGCCCGGGAAAACCACCTCGGCAAAAGTCCTGCTGGTTCACGAGAACAACTACTAACTGAACCAACTTTCTAGGCACTCCCACTTTCCTCATTTCATTCTGTGACTCTCAGATCCAATAGTCACCTTCTCATCAAACTGACCTCTGAGTGCCTTACTCCTGGTTTCTGATGTCATTGTTTAAAAAACCTTTTGAACTCCTAGCTTTTTATTTTTACCTTACCTTTCCCATATGGCTTTTGGCTCTCTCCTCTTTCTTGACTTGATGTAGAGCACAGCTTCTCAGAAACTAATCCTGGTCCTGACCACCTACTGAGCATCCAGATGGTTCTCCTTCAGCCCTAGTAGGCAGGGAGTTGGAAAAACCATACAAAAGTTTATTCAGCATGGTCTAAAGGCATCTCAGTAGTAAAAACTGAACACATGAAAACTCAACCATTTGTGAGAATCCTTGTAAAAGGGTTAAACGATATATGTGATCAATTTGAAAATCTGAGAGATCACCATAAAGACTCTGCTTGTTATAACATATAATCGCTGTATACTGAAATAAACTATACACAGACTGTGTTTAACTGTTAACCAATAAATCATGATAAATTTTTAGGTGTTTTGGTTAAGAAAAAAATATAAGAAGGGAATGAAATTAATAGCCTCATCTAAATTGTTTACAAAGACAATTTTCTCTGGTAGGGACAGGAGAAATTCTACTTATTGTGGCTGTTTAAACTCAAAGGTTAGATAACTGATAGCAGGGCATTGTGTGGAGACTTCTGCAGTTCAGGTTCATGTTATCAGACTCTCTAAATGACACCAATATACAGCTGATAAGGGACCTTAATGGACCTTTCATATCTGTATGGTAACTAGGACATATACCATGTATGGTTATGAGATTGTTACTTATAAGTCTTTGTTCTGATAACTTAATTTCCTGTCAAGTGATGTATTGCAGAAGCTGCTTCCAGCGTCTCATCTCTTTTACTACAAGATTTTCCTTGTGAAATGTCATGCTTTAAAAATTCACAATTTTAACAACTTCTGGGTTATTTTAATGG
Source organism: Mormoops blainvillei (assembly GCA_004026545.1). Lineage (NCBI taxonomy): Eukaryota > Metazoa > Chordata > Mammalia > Chiroptera > Mormoopidae > Mormoops > Mormoops blainvillei. The sequence continues at coordinate 6,370 of PVJD01002215.1, read as the reverse complement.
AGATTATATATTACTATATTGATTACTTTTATAGATTTTATATATACACATTTACACATCTGTAATAATCTTATAGATTTTCTGCATATACACATATGTGTATATACTCATATATACGCATATGTGTGTGTATATGTATATATGCATACACACATATGCACAGATGTATGTATATGCCTAATCAGGTTTATCCAGCACTGGGGCTCTTAGAAACATTATGATAGAGACTGCAGAGGGAGGCTCACATATGAACCAAGCATTACCTTTAGAAGGAATAACTAGTACATCTTGAAGGCAGTTTGTAGTGGTGTTTTTCAAATGTGTGCCTAAGCGCTTGTGTCTATAAAACATATATCCTATGAAAACTATTACTGGATTAATTATAGTTTTATCATTGTCCTTTTTCTAATCAATGAATAATGTGCTATAAAGGTCTATTATTTTGTGCGTAGATTTTTGAATTTGTTTGCTATTAAAACAGGGTTTGCGTAGTTGAAACACTTGGGAACAATTGCTGTACTGTTTAGAAATCTAAAGGAAACCAGTCTTTAGTGTTGGAATAATTTATGAATTATTTACACATAACAGATTGAGAAATCTGCTATTTTTTTGTTATGAAACATCTATAAGGAAAACATTTAGTTTCATAAGGTGTATACATCCCATGGCCGCTAAAGTCAAGTTGAAATAATTCATTCTCCCCCCAAAAAATTATAAAGTAAATATACAAATAAAGGAGAAATTGTGATTAAATTTTAGTCTTTATTGAGTTACTCTAGAAATAAATGTTGGCTAAGGTATTGGTGCATTATAAGAAGCTGCTGGTCTGCACATCCAAAGCAAAAATTATTATACTAAAATTACAGTTTCTAAAACATTTGTTTCTCATCTGGCATTAAATAAAGTTTAATTGCAAGTTGTTTTATGTCATTTTCTCTTGAGGATATGTTTTCAAAAAGATACACGGGGGGCTCCTATGTACACACATCTCATTATTTCTCAGTAGGATTCATGTTTGTGCCACCTACTCATGATTGGAAGCGCACACTCTAATGTTTCTGATTTACTTGTCCTGGCCTTTCATAACAATCTAACTCTTACTTAGCTGCATGGTTCTGTAGGCTGTTTCAAAATGTGATTCCAAATTGCCAAAAAACAACAACACACACACACACACACACACACACACACACACACACACACAAAACCCACCCAACCAAAATCCTTAATGACTCTCAACAGTTTCTTTGACATATTTAAGCAAAATATTCTGTTCCCTCAACAAAAAAGACACAAAATTTTGGGTTTGGGTTCAAATTACATTTGGCCAGCAGCTGTTTATAAAATTGAGCAGCAAACAGTGCAATAAAAGCAGATTATATGTGGATTCTATTTCTTTCCTGGACAGCCTGTCTTGTAAATATTTGCTTTTACCATCAGCATATGAGAGGAAAGCCTTAGCCTCCCTCCGCAATGTAGAAATGGCTTAAGAGAAATTGTAAAATAATCATGCAATGACCTCTCCACCCTCTAAATGCCTCTTTTGGTTTCTTTGGTTATTGTCATGCAAAAATATTGAAAAATTCACTCTGTTTGGCAGTAAAAAGAATCTTATTTAGGTCCTTTTTAAAAAGTGCTGAGCAGAAGGCGAAATCAGCTCTGCTTCAGGCCCACCAACCTGCGGGTCTCTGTTGAATTTATTTACCTGAGACCTTAACTTGACTAAGAGCAAAGTGTATCTGAAAATACACGTATTGCCATGATTCCTGAAAGAAAAATTGGGTCTTCTGAATTGTAGACAAGGGCAGCCACACTGAATCATTTTTCCCGGTATTCACTGATTACAGTTAAAACTTGTCAGTGGTGTCCCATTGCTTGTAAGGTTTTGTCCCTAGCAGAGCTCGCAAGCCTAGCGGGGTCTGGCCCTTTCTCAGCTCTTCTCGCTCAGCTCCGGGGCGCCTTGCCTGCTCTTTACCCTCCGCCTACGTGGGCCTCCTTCTGGCTCCTGCTCCTGCCAGAACTGCCCCCCAACACAGCACCGGCGCACAGGTGTGTCCTTCCCTGGGAAGGCCTTCTGTGCCTCCTCTTCACTTCCTCCTTCCAGTCTTAGGCCTTCTTCTCTCTTCCTATTTTAGTCAGTCCACCATTTCATTCTCCCCTAATCACCTGTGGCTCTTTTTTGTGGCAATTACCGCAGTCGTAATACTTGGTTGTTATAGGTCTTTTCCAGTTACTGTAGTTCATAAAACTAAGACCTATGTTTGTGTTCACTATGGTAACATACCAGCAGCATGCCTGGTATATAATAGGCACCCAAATATTTGTTGAGTGACTAAAAGAAGGACTCCCACTTTATTACTTTCTATTCTAGAGCTCAGTAAATTTAATGAAACAAATCTCACTTTCTGGTCAACATTTCTCTTCTTTGCAACACAGACTACATCAAGTTATTGCTGGATGTGTACTAGCTATTGTGTTTATCTACCTGGACTATACAAGAACAACATATTATTGATTTATAATGTCCTATGAAGTGCCTCGTTTAAGAAAGTTTGTATACAAAAATCAAGTCTTTTCTTTTCACGGCCAAGTAGTATTCCATTATGTAAATGTCCCATAGTTTTATCCACTCTACTGGGGTTACTTCCACATCTTGGTGACAGTAAATAGTGCTGCAGTGAACATACATAGTGGTGCTTCTCTTCTTTCAAATTAAGTGCTTTGGGTTCCTTCAGATATATTCCCAGAAGAAAATTTTACTCTTTGCGACAGTGTGGATGGACCTGGAGAACATTATGCTAAGCGAAATAAGCCAGTCAGAGAAACAGGAATGCCATATGGTCTCACTCATCTGTGGAATCTAATGAACAACTGAACTAAGAAGCAAAATAGAGACAGACTCATAGAGAGCAGGATGACAGCTAAGAGGGGTAGGAGGGTAGGAGGTAGAGAGACTGAGCAAAGAGGAAAAAGAACTCATGGACATGGACAACAGTGTGGTGACTGTGGGGTTGGAGAGGGAAGTATAAGGAGACTAAATGGTAATGGAAAAAATACGATAAAATTTTTTAAAAATCAAACCTTTTCTATTTTACTTTAACATTCCACATCATATAAAATAATCCTAACTCACTATGAAGGCCACTTTCCCTCAAGGTAATTTGGCAAACAATGATTCTGTAGCAAAAAGAAAGCATTATATTGTTTTATGAGCCTTGCCTTCATTTCTCCAGACAGCTGTATTACGCTGAATCCTCAGGCCTCAAGGGACTCGTTGCTAGCTAGAAATCAGTGATTATAACCCAAACCTGGGCAAATGCTATCAGAAAAGTCCTGTCAATCCATTTCTCCTAGGTACTTACCTTGGTTAGTTAGCAAAGGCCATCTATTTAAAATAAATAAATAAAGCAAAATGAATCACTAATGCAATGCCCTAATCTAGCGAAGAGAGATTACCTAAGTAATCATTATTTAGGAAAGAGCTCTTTCAGTTCTGGCTTAGAATGGACTTGCATTTCCACATGTCACTCTGTCAGCCTTCCTTATTATTGTCACTGCAGTTATCAGCATGGTCCATGCATTTCTATCTTATCTCTTACCTCTCTGTCCTGGTCCTTATCCATTTGAAACCACTACCTAGGAGCTCTGGCCCTAGAGAGGACTGAGTAGCTGCTTTTCTGAAACCAGCTGGATACAATCAAGAGAACAGAACAGGAGCCCTTTGCCTTTCTCACTTTGGAGAACGCTCTTGGAAACTTCCCAATTCCCAATTCCCAGGTTATTGTAAATTCCTTGTGTTGTCAAGGGGGCAAATCATAGACACAGAAATGAAGTTGTCTGTCAAGACATTTTAAAAAATAAACATGGGATAATAGGGTAAGTAAGCTTTAACATCTTTAATTTAATATTCTAAACAATAGGACTCTTCCCACTTAATAGGTATAAGTGAAGTAAAATGGACTAACAGTAAAACACACTGAACCTTAAAGATGAATAGTTATTTTCTTATTTGATTTAGTTTTCACATTTCCTTGCTTCTGTGCTTCCAGAAGATAGAAACAAAGATGTTTGTATATTTAGAAAATTTCAAGATGGCCACTGTCATCTATATTAGAGTTTTGGCTTGTTTCCCATTTACATAGAGCCCTGGTCCTTTCTTTAATAACAATAATAACAAATGCAAACCTAAAACAGTGTTGGTCTTGAGTTTGCATTCCATCCATCTTCTTTGAAATGTTAAAACATCTGGTTTTAAGGAAAAAAAAATCAACTTCAACATGTTTGGAGAGAGAAAAGGCAACCCACAAAATAAATCAGGGTCAAGTGTTGTTATTTCACGGGTAATTATAAAGCAGTCCAATTTATTAGTAAATCTTGCATCATGCTTACTTACAGCCACAATCCTTGCAATTGTTCTTACACTCTCATTGGAAAGTGGTTAAATTATAGGGTTTAGGAAAATATGGGACCAACTGTCATGGCGAAGAATGCCATGTGGTCTTATCATACCTTGCTTCCCTAAATTTTCCATCTTGCAAGTGAAATTATGTCTTTGTTTAGTTCATTTTTCCAATTAATTTATGAAATTTTACCAACAGTTACTTGGAAACAAAAAAACGCCCACAATAAATTATGGAGAAGAAAATGCTTGCTAGTTTAATTGAAGAGCAGATGGTTGGCTCAAAGGGTCTTCTTACTGTGTTTCAATAGTGCAGCAAGGAAGAGGGGGACATGTTGCAGTGACCCTGTTAAGCTAACACAAACAACTTGGAAGAGGGTGAGGCTCAGCATTTGAGAAAGCCAACTACTTTGAGATTTTAATTACAATTTAAGAAGACTCTTCAGCCTCTCTTTTCAAGCAAAAGGGTTGACAAGCAATCTTTAAACAAGCATTTAAGAGAATATAGACCCTGACCCAAACATGGAGTACAAAGTTTCAGATCAGGCAATACCAAGACTTAAAGCAAAGTCAGCTTCACTTTTCCCTAATATTACTGCAAATTTATAGTAGTTTTATGCCTTCAGGAAATGTCCCCTTATTCGCCAACTGCTGAATGTTTGTTTCTCCAAAGAACCCGAAATCTCAGTTTTAACAGCCAGTGAAACAGATCCACCTCCTAGTGCCACAAATTACTTTTTCTTCCTCTGTTTTTACCAGGTCACCCAGTTTAAAGTATATCTAGATTGGACACTTATACCCCCAAAAGACATAATTGGCTTAATCTTGAAATTCAGCAATTAGATTGGGAAACCATATGTAATGGTTTCCTCTTTGGGAAATTTGTGTACATAAATAAATTGTTTCACTTTTCCCTCTCTGTTAAATAAATTATATTCAAAATCAAATATAATTTATTCTGCTATAATTATTTTTTAAAATGGAATTTAGGGAGTATCTATTTGATTCTAGATATCTGGATGGGAATTAAAATATTTGGTTAGGTATAAAACCAGACCAAAACAAACCAAACCTGTGTACATTGTCCAACTCTAAACTTTTGCTTGTTTTAAAATAAATTACCTGACCATTACCTGGACGATTACCAAAAAATCTAGAAGTGAATAAAATCTGGGTAGATAATATAAAATTTTTAAACTAAAAATGCTTATAGCTTTACTCATGAGACTAATCACTGATCATCAAGAAGAGCCTACATATTCTTATCTCACTTGGAATTCTAGCAGACTTAGCTATCTTGATTCCTACATTGTGGTAATTTATACATTTTGATCAGAAGAGAAAAATTTGAGACAGAGACATCATCAACAACAACAAAAAAAGTGGCAGTTGGCAACAAAGAAAATGACAGAAAGGCTCTTAAAAAATTAAAGGACATTATAACTGGGATCCATTTAATGTGGGATGAAAAACTACTTACTGTCTCCCAAACACTCCTGGTGATGTGAATCACTGGGGAGGCTTGTTAAAAACTCAGCCTCTCTGGTTCTTCTGTTGGGATTCTAGTTCAGTGTTTCTGGGATAGTGCCTTGGGAACCATACTTAAATAATTTTAGCAATGTTTGTGAAACCCCACCTCAAACCTAAAGAGCTTATATAATTGATGGGCCTAAGACATTAAGAAGAGGCTTTATCATGTGCCTCATTCTCTGTTTACATGGTTAAAATATAGTCATATTATTTAATATTTCTATCAATAATGGGGTGTTTCAAGGGGATAAATTTCAGTAGGTATATGATTCATTTTTCTGCTACTGATCATTCCCTGACAAATTGCTTAATGAGACAAAGTAGTGTGTAAAGAGCTTTTCTCAATAAAAACAACTGGTGGAGATTTGAATGCAGTGATTTGGATTAAGCTTGAATTCCTTATAGGTAGCATCTTCATCATTATCATTATTGAGTAGAGAG